>VIAB01015626.1:16963-27164 GCA_009801035.1 Oophaga pumilio | reverse complement strand
CAGGGAGCTTGCAATCCCCTGCCCTCCAGATTCGGCTGTCAGGGTGCACAGCACCCACACAGCCCAGGACTCTGGCGTCCTTCTTATCAGCATTCTGCTCCAGGATCAGCTCTGACACAGCTGCAATTCCCAGAGCTCTTCTCTCCGCTCCTCTCTCTTCCCTTACCTCAGACCAACTGACTCTTTCCAGAACAATCTCCTTACCTCAGCACTAACTCCTCCCACCAACTGTCACTCCCTTAAGCTCTGCCCCTTTTGGTCTGGAGTTAGAACAAGTGTTGGATGCTATGTATTACCTCTCATAGGGACTTCTTCCTGCTTCCAGGCATAACATCACCACCCTGTAGATGGAGGCAATGTCACCGTGGCAACTGGACTCTGGGGTGCCACATTCCTCCCTAGTTAACATAACAACAATAAATGAAATTTTACAAAGCCTTAAAATTGTAAAAATTACAAAAAACCCAAAAGGAACAATAGCACAGTTACTGCAGCACCTAGTCCTTACATTGCTGTCTAGGAATTGTCTTTGTTCGAGTACCTGAGGTTTGGTTGGTGGGAACTGCCTTAGCCCACTTTGTGTGTTTCAACCCTGGGTGTGGCTACAGGGCACTCTGTAGACGGGCCTGGGTTTCGGCCACGCCGGTGGCTTATTTTCAAGGCCAAATCGGGGGAAATATTTACAAGTAAGGTCCTGGCCACACATAGTCCTGTAGCCCAATTGTCTTCAACAGGTTATTACGAATATTTCAAAGTTCATACAGTAAGTGTCTGTAGGCTCTCATGCTTAAACGGTTGCAACTATACATCTTATTAACTTATTTACATTTTAGTCCCTATGCCGGGCTGGGATCTGACCTCTCGTACTATGGGTGGATCTATGCAGCTCTGATATTTCTAATGACCTAGCCTGGTCTAGTGTGTTTGTTGTTGATGTTGTGGATCTACTAGTGTCTGTGCTGCTGGTAGGCCTGCATCTTACTGGTAAACTGGGCAACAGTCTGCGACTTCTTAGACTCACTATGGGTCTGACAGATTCATCGCTAGCAGGAGGCAGATTTCCATGTTCCACTTCAGATGTAGCATCTGTTACTGGTCTTCAGGTTGATCTAGAGTTGTATCTCCTTCTGGCACTACTGGTTGGGGAAAGATCAAGACGGGCACAACTATGGCCTGGTTCTCTCTTGTCCAATTTGGAGGGAACTCACCGACCACTGTGCTGACCTTTTCCTCCATCTCTTCTATGGGCCGAGGACTGTTTTGATCTTCAAACCTTTCCTTTAATTGATCAGGGCATGGTTTTAGATGATCCCTTGACACTGTCGCTGAGGTTACTACTCCATCTTTACTGATGAGGCACACCTTGGTGTAATCAAAGTCTGAAGGTAAAACGGTGTATGGCTCAGCCTCCCACTGGTCATCTAATTTGTGAACTCGTCTCTTTCTTTTGAGTACCTGTTCTCCAGGTTACAAGGGAACTGCAGGTACGTGCTGATTATGATCTCTTTTCTGCTTCTGTCTTGCCTGGGACAAACTTTTCTCTACACATTCTTACACTTTACTGTATTGTTGCTGCCGCTCTGTATCCTGGTCTGCATCTGGTGATGTCGTCTCAGGTGTTAAAACTCCCATGTCCAAGTCAATGGTTAACTTGCCAGTTCTTGCCCTCATCAGGTAGGCTGGGGTGCAGTTGGTGGAGTTTACTGGGATATGGTTGTATAGATCTACCAGAACCGGCAACTTCTCTGGCCATAGATTTTGCTCTTCCAGAGGCAAGGTCTTCAATAGGTCAATTACCATCTGGTTAATTTTCTTTTCTCACACATGCCATTTGTTTGTGGATGACACAGCGTCGTCCTGATCTTCTTGCAATCGTACATGTTACAAAACTCCTGGAACACTTCTGCCTCAAAGGCTGGGCCTTGGTCGGTGAGCACTTGTTCAGGGTAACCGTGCGGTCGACAAAAGTGTTGTTGAAATGCCTTGGCTGCGGTCTTCGCTGTTTGGTCTTTGACAGGCACGACTACCAAGAACCTTGAGTAATGGTCAACGATGGTCAGAGCATAAGTGTAGCCAGTCCTACTCGGAGTCAACTTCACATGATCCAAAGCTACCAGTTCAAGCGGCTGCTTCGTGATGATCGGCTGTATTGGGGCTCGCTGGCTGTTACGGTCTTTCCTGCGCAGATTGCATGGGCCACATTCTTGGCACCACTTCTCAATGGCTCTCCTCATGGCAACCCAGTAGAATCTTTCACAAAGTAGGACCTCTAACTTCTTCCACCCGAAGTGTCCTGCTCCATCATGGTACACCCTCAAGACCATTGGCACATCCCGCTTTGGGACTACCACCTGCCAGACCAGTTTGTGGGTGCGCGAGTTGATGTTCCTCCGACACAGCTTACCCTCATAGATGAACAGTTTGCCCCTCTCCTTCCACAACTACTGTGCTTCCTGTGGAGCATCAGGACCAGGGTGTGAATCAGCTTGTGTCAGCAACTCCTTTACTAGGGGAATGGCTGGGTCACTATCTTGCATCTCTGCCCACTCATGATGGGCAATGGGTTCACCGTGGCCTCTCGTATGATATAGCGCTTGTTCTTCACCCCTTGGGAGTGCTCTCCCAATTGGGTGGTAGAAGGCAGGTAACTTGATTTCTATAAGTTCTTCTGGATCCTCTTCACCATGTGGTGTATTGGGCATCCTGGACAGCGCATCGGCACTACCATTCTTATGTCCCGCTCGGTATTTGATGGTAAACTCGTAGTTGGACAGCTGGGCCATCCATCGCTGCTCTAATGCACCCAGCTTTGCCCTTTCAAGGTGGGTTAGCGGATTATTATCCTTGTAGATGGTAAATTTCGCTGAAGACAGGTAGTGCTACGTTACCGCCCAGACTATGGCGAGGAACTCCAGCTTAAAGGAACTGTAGTTGTCGGGTTCCTTTCAGTGGGATGAAGCTTCCCACTGGCGTAGTCAATCACTCTTTCTATGCCTTTTTGCATTTGTGATAGCACTGCTCCCAATCCCACGTTGCTGGTGTCAGTGTAAAGTATAAATGGTTGGTCATAATCAGGGTACGCCAGTACTTCATCTCCTGTGAGGGCCAATTTCAACTTGATGAAGGACTCTTCTATCCTTTTGTTCCCCTCAAATGGAACACTCTTGCTCTTGTCCTTCTTGGATTGGCCTACTAGAAGGTCTTGTAGGGGTGCGGCTATTTTGGTGAAGCCTTTGATGAATCTCCGGTAGTAGCCTACCAACACGAGAAACTGCCGTACTTCATGAATAGTGTTGGGTCTTTGCCAGTCCCTGATGACGGTGACTTTGTCAAGGTATGGTGCCACACCTTCCGCGCTCTCCATATGGCCTAGGTACTGCACCTTGGACTTCAAAAGGTGACACTTGGACGGCTTCACTTTTAGGCCAAAGTTGGACAGGGCTTTGAACATCTCGGCCAGGTGCTTCAAGTTGTCTTCGTAGGTTTTGGAGAAGACGATGATGTCATCCAGGTACAGCAAAGCGGTTTCAAAGTTTTTATGTCCAAGGCAGCATTCCATTAACCACTGAAACGTTCCCGACGCAATGCTGAGCCCGAACGGCATGTTGTTAAACTCGCAGAGGCCAATTGATGTCGTAAATGCTGTCTTCCCTTTGTCTGCTTCTGTCACGGGAACCTGCCAATACCCACTGGTGAGATCCAAAGTAGAGAAATAATTAGCGGTTCTCAGTGCAACTAATGATTCCTCATTTCAAGGTAATGGGTAAGGGTCCTTATGTGTAATGCTGTTAATCCTTCTGTAGTCTACACACATTCTCATAGTACCATCTTTCTTTTTAATGAGGAGTAATAGAGCTGCCCAAGGGCTACAACTATCTCTGATTACCCCAGCCTCCTTCATCTCTCGTAACATACTCTTGGCACATTGATAGTGTGCTGGAGGTACAGGCCGGTATCTCTCTTTAATGGGCGGATGATCTCCAGTGGGGAAATGGTGATGGACCCCTTTTGCCTCTCCAAAGTCTAGAGGATGTTTGCTGAAGACCCATTCAAATTCTCGAGCCACCCCGTAAGCCCCATGCTTTTGGTGCGAAGGGGTGGACTCAGTGCCTACATGTAGCTGCTGACACCAATCCTCCAGCTGCCCTTTAGAGCCCTTGGCCTCCACCTGGTCGGACGGAAGAAAGGGTTCCACTGCCTCTATTGCATTGTTACTGACAGTGAACAGCTTAGCAAGGGTGGTATACCGGTGTAAATAGACTTATTTCTCCCCACAATTCAAGATGCGTACTGGTACTCTCCCCTTGCGAACATCAACTACCCCTCTGGCTGTCAGGATAGTGGGCCTACTATCAGAGTACATGGGTTCTACCAGGGCTTCATAAATTTTGACCCCTGAGGCCTATTGCTGCCCGACACCAAATTAACATTTCACTCCTGGGGGGTACTGCAATGGGGAATGGATCACTTACTCTGACACTGCCGATTTCTCCTCCAGACAGCTCTAACCTGTTGTCTCTGCATCAGGGCTCTGATCGCCTTGTGCAGGACCCACTGCTGATTGGAGTTGGCGGTCTCGGCTACCTGTTGTAACAAAACAATAATTTTTGCAAGACAATTTTCTATTACATTGGTGCCTAAGGTAATCATAAGATGGCATTCTCGTTTGTCAATATCAACTATAATCAAACCTTGCGACTGCAATTCCACTCGGCCAATCTTGATGGTCACCTTTTTAAACCCCATCTGAGTCAAGGGCTGACCATTGATGGCAATGATAGCAAGGTTTTCATCTGGGCTGCGAGTAATGTCTGAATCAGCCAAGTACCGTGTAAAGAGGACATATCGCATCGTTGTCACCTGGGAGCCGATGTCTAGTAAGGTGTTCATCGGGAAGCCATCAATCACGACGGGCAGGACCGGCCGTCCTCTCAAGTACTTGTCTCGCCAACTTTGTGGGCCTGGACGTCTTAGTCCTGGGGGTTGGCCCTTTGCCCCAGGGGTTGCTTGTTTAATTAACAGAATCCTGCGATGTGTCCCACCTTGTTGCAGCGGTGACAGATAGGCTGTCCGTCCTCGTCGTAACAATCGATGTCTCTCCCTTTGATCGGTGGAGTTCTCCTCTGCTGTCGCCACGGGATGTCATCTGAACTGAAGGCCAGCTGGATTTTCTTCTTTGGAGCCACATGCATGGACTGCACAGTTTTTGTGAGTGTAGCCACAGTTTTGGTCAGTTCCTTGACCTGGAGGTCTGCAGCAGAGTCATCATCTTGGGTCTCAATAGGGGTCTGGGGAAAGGATGCTGCCTCCTGCCGGTATGTAATTTCTGGGTGCCTAGAGGATTTTGTGCCACTAGGATTTGGTTCACGCAGCACCCAGAAGGCCCTATCCTTAAAGTGTGCAAAGTTCAGTTCAGGATTTTGTAGGGTCATTATGCGCAGCTGTGTCCTTTGATTGTTAGACTGGAGTCCCTCTATAAACTGCTCCGTTAGCAATCTATCCTCATCTTGCACGGTGTCAGGGTCAACCTGCTTTATGCCCATAGCGCCTCCTGAAGGTTAAAGGCATAGTCCCGTATACTGTCCTGTACCATTTGTTTGCACCCGAAGAATCTCATTTTTATCTCTGCTGCAGTGCGGGTGTCAAAGGTGTCCTTTAGCCTGGCCAAGATTTGTTTGATAGTTCCTTTATGGGTGTCCAGCCAGGACTTTACTTTCCTTTGGGCCACACCAGTTAACTGGCCAATAGTATGTATAGCATTGATAACGGCATAATGGGGGCTGCGGCCACTGCTGGTTCTCCTTCCGGGTTAGGCATTTTTCTTATTTTTCCCCCCTCAGTGAACTTCAGTCAGGCTCTGTTTACACTTACCGTGGTCAGCAGTTGCTCCCCGAAGGCTGGTTTGAACTCCTTCCGGTCTCCAAGCCGGGACTTCCTGCTTTTCATTCGCTTCTAATAAAGCGAGGCTCCAGCTTCACTTCGCCCACTGATGTCTGAGCGTGGGGCAAGGCTTCGCTTTGCCCTCTTTCTCAGGCTCCACCCAAGACGGCATGCCACTCTCTTCTCATGCGCGCCATGTGACGCAGTTATGGTGGCGATTTGAAAGTTCAATAAAGTCTCTGGCACACAGTGCCTGATAATGTCGGGCTACGAGATCCTGTTCGTGACACCAAGTTGGAGCGCCCCACCAGGGCCGTGGGGTACTCTGTACCAGGATGGGCAGTTCTTAAAGGGGAAGTTTCACAGCAGCAGTGACCCGGTTCTTGGTCCTGGACATCCAATAAAATTGTCAAATATGATGGTGGGGGTAGTTTGTAAGGGGATAAGTTCGTGACGCCACCCGTGGTGTTCGGCTATATATGGCCGACGCTACGGTTCAGGTTCACTGGGGCAGATGGTGATGCAGCAGAGATGTTATTTCTCCCCATGGGTAAAGCAGGGCCCCAGGGCAGATATAGAGGTCATTTCAGGTGGTGGTGAACGTTGAGGTGCAGAAAATAAGCAAGGGAGACAGAAAAGAGCAATAATTTTTACCTTTTACTTCTTGGTAAGTGAAAATACAATCCGGGATACTAATTACAGATGATAGCAGGAGTCCAACTTACCTGGAAGCATTCAGGGGATTCACCCTGCCAGGTGGAGTTAGAAGCCTTCCTGCTGCGCTCTTTTCTGGTCCCTGCTGCCTGTAGCTAAGCTGCGACCCTTTCCTGCATGTTGGCTTTAACCTGTATGGCAAACAGCGTGAACATATCACAGGCACTGTCTGTTCACTGGCAGCCCTGGGCTCTTGGTCTGCTGCAGTGCCTCCAGGTGTTCGGTGTGGTCAGGGAGCTTGCGGTCACCTGCCCTCCAGATTCGGCTGTCGGGGCATACAGCACCCACACAGCCCGGGACTCTAGAGTCCTTTTTATCAGCGCTCTGCTCCGGGATCAGCTCTGACACTGCTGCAATTCCCAGAGCACTTGTCTACTCTCCTCTCTCTTCCCTCACCTCAGACCAACTGACTCTTTCCAGAACAATCTCCTTACCTCAGCACTAACTCCTCCCACCAACTGTCACTCCCTTAAGCTCTGCCCCTTTTGGTCTGGAGTTAGAACAAGTGTTGGATGCTGTATATTACCTCTCATGGGGACCTCTTCCTGCTTCCAGGCATGACATCACCACCCTGTAGAGGGAGGCAATGTCACCCTGGCAACTGGACTCTGGGGTGCCACTAATGTAATACATATACTTGTACTTTGGTTTCATTTTCTCTCTGGTAAAAAGGTCTTTTCAGACTTCTTGTTATGCTGTATTAAAAAGCTGATGTATGTACTTCATGTTCTGTGAAGATAAAAGCTGAATTGCCCCATATAATCTACTCTCACAAGTTTCTTCTGCAACCAAACTATACAACAGTCCTTGGTGGGATTTGAACCCAGGACGCCAGTGCTGCAAGGCTAACCACTGAGCCACCGTGCTACTCCAGACTATTTCTAGACTATGCCAATTAATAAAATTGGGAGCAAGTACAAACTCAATAGGGAGTGTCCCTTTAGAAAACTGCTTCATTCTAGCCTTAACAGCAGTCAGTTGATCTCCAAAATTCAGACCTCTAGCACACCTGCCAAACAGATATTTTTGCCAGCTGCATCCAGGACAACAGTTTTATATGGAGGCAAACAGTGGCACTACCACAGTCACAAATAGTGCAATTGGTCAAGTAGTAGACGGGAGCCAGCTGGTGGCCAGGGCTATCTTCAACTAGATGTGCATCCTCTGACACACACATTCAATAGAAGACTATTGCACAGTAGAGAACCACTGTCTTCCTGCCATCCATTATCTGTACAAGCTGCAAGTCTACCAAAGGCAGCAGTTTAGAACATGAGCGTTCTGTTGTATGTTGCAAATATACATCACTGTATTGCGCCTGGTGATAGAGAAAGAGTCTAACAGTTGGTCATGGGAGCACGAAAAGCTGAGAAACAGGTTTATAAGTTTTAACTATTGTGCGAAGATGAACACTGTTGGGGAACTTTGACCTCAGAGATGCAAAAGAGAGCATTATTTCTGGATAGGGGGCACAAAGGTAGTCATTATTGATATATGGGACCACAAGTGGGGAAAACATTAATGTAAAAAGCAGTTACTGGTGTATGGAGCCATAAAGCAAGACATTATTAATGAATAGGGGGCACAGAGAGGGATATTATAACTATGCGGGAGATTCAAAGGAGGACACTAGTAATGTATGGGGAATATAAAGGTTCATGCTCCTACTATACGTTGACACAAAGTGGGATGTTATGGGTCATAAATCTTGTATTTCAGCAGTGTATGTCACCAATGGGGCAGGTCTGTGTTCTGTGAATGTGTATGGAAACAAGGGGGCACCATGATATTCTGGATTTTAAAGGGAATCTGTCACCCTAAATTGGCGGGATATTTAAATGATGTCAGTCAGGTCAGATGGGCGGTGTTTTGAGTACTTGCCTTAACATGTTGTTCGCCGCTGTCTCCATTATTTCTGGGAATTGTAGTCGTTGCCCTCCATATAACGCGCCTGCACATTGCAATCTTGAATTGCGCACGCGCAGTATGCTTTGCCTGCAGATTGCAATGCGCAGGCGCGTTATATGGAGGGCAACGACTACAATTCCCAGAAATAATGGAGACAGCGGCGAACAACATGTTAAGGCAAGTACCCAAAACATCGCCCATCTGACCTGACTGCCATCATTTAAATATCCCGCCAATTTAGGGTGACAGACTCCCTTTACATAGAAATGGGGAGAAAGCACTAGAAGCAATCAGCCACAGATGTCTCTGTATTACATTCTGCAAAGACAAGACATGGCTGATATAAGTCATAGTGGTCTGCACCAGATGAAGAAAAGACAGTATGAGAGCCTACAATTGGAGATGTCACTAATGAGACATTGAATTTACTTATATGATCTAAGGAGCAGTGTAGAACTGGTGATGGTCACTGTATGGGGGTTGATATTGGTCTTCGTTACCATATGGACTCAGTAATTTTTATTAATGATCAGTATGGTGGTAATATATGTTCAGCTTTCAATATGCTAGTAGTATGAGGTATTATTGGTATATTGGTCTTGGTATGGCAGGTTTTGTTCTTTACCAGGATGGTGGTTATACATAGAAACTATGTGATGGTATTATGTGGTGTTGTGGCATTATGTTGGTAATGCATATTGGTATTATTGATATAACGGACTCTGTTCAGTAACAGTATAGTGACAATATTTGTTATGTAATAGTATGACATATTATGTTTATGGGAGCAAATGTACATCTTTATAGACTCTACCAATGACTCTGTATCTCATTCATCTGAGCAACACAATGGTAGTGGGTACCTAGGTCTAAACATTGCTCTAAACGTCATAGGTAGAGTTGAGCGAAACAGGTTGGTCAGATTCATAAGTCGCCGACTTTCGCCAAAGTTAGGTTTCGCCGAGCAAAACCCTACCATAGCGTGAATTCGGCGATGTATGTGGTCGTCGACCCAAGCGCCAAAGTCAGTTTTCCCATAATGCTTGCAGGAGCCTTTTTTCAGCCAATGAGCAAGGACGTACACTGTGGGCAACGAAATGACATGGGTAGCGTCCACCACCATCTTAGAGAAGGGCCTTGCAGTGATCGGTTTGCTTTGGGGGGCGTCATAATGTCTATAAAAGCCCTGACCATTTTACTTCTGCCGATCTTAACAGTAGGGAGAGGTTGCTGACGCTGTTTATCTGTAGGGAGAGAGTTAAGGCCCCTTCTCACATAGCGAGATCGCTAGCGAGATCGCTGCTAAACAGCGATCTCAGCAGCGATCTCGCTATGTCTGACACGTACCAGCGATCAGACCGCTGCTGTGAATCGCTGGTCGTGTCAGAAATGCCAGGACTTTTCTTTGATCGCTGGTCTCCTGCTGGCCAGCATGCACCGCTGCGTGTGACAGGCAGGAGACCAGCGATCAGCTGGTAACCAATGTACACTTCGGATTACCAGGCGCGGGGCTGTGCCTGGAAACCCGATGTGTACATTGGATACCAGCGTGCTGCTGCAGGGGAGCTGGTAACCAAGGTACACATCAGGTTTCCAGGCACTGCGCAGTGCCTGGAAACCCGAAGTGCACCGTGGTTACCAGCTCCCTGCATCAACGGGCTGGTATCCAACGTACATTGCGGGTAACTAGGCGACGTTA
>VIAB01015625.1:43292-54254 GCA_009801035.1 Oophaga pumilio | reverse complement strand
GTGGCCCCAATACTGACCCCTGTGGTACCCCACTGCTAACCGTGTATTCCCAGACAGCATTTTAAGTAGAAAAAAATGAATTAAACTACCTGTTAAGAATGTGATTTGAAATGCTGTAAACATGGTTGCAATTTTGGATGATCCTCTTCCTGTGACAGGAGATCTCACATTTGCTTGAGGGAAGAGTGAATGTGATGTTGATTGCTGAGGATGACGCAGTGTGAATTTACAAACCATAGTTTCTCTTATTTTCTAGTCTAAAATGATTTTTTTATGCAACTTATTTGGTAAAATATGGACATGGAAATAAATAAAACCTTGAAGAACATCCACTTTTGGATCAGGTTTATATAAGGCCCATCCTTATATAAGGGGGGGCGGAGTTTGACTAGCATGCTGTAGTGGTCCAGGCAAAGATAATCACAAGGTGATAAAACTTTAAGAATAATTAAACAATATCACACAGCTGGAGATGTGACACATTGTTATAATCTGTGTTTTAACCCCTTACCTCATGCTGTCCTTTGATTACATAGCAAAAACATGCTGCCAGATTCCCTTTAAACACATTTGATGTCTCATTTGTTTTCCTGAATGATCTTCTAACCTGATTTATGTCCAAATCAAGCCAAATTAGATAATTGTGGATGTTGTATTCTTAAATGGAATATGTCACCAAGTTTTTGCAATTGAATCAATTGAATCGAGTAGCATTATGTAGAGGCAAAGACTCTGATTCCAGAAATGTGTCACTTACTGAGCCGCAAGTTGGACTTTGAATAAAATTAGTGTTTTAGAAGCAGGGGATTATTGCCTCATGCCATGTAGTCCGCCTCCTCAGTGTAACCCCATCCCCACCACTGATTAACAGCTTTCTTCTTATGCATAGTGTACACAGAAAGCTGTCAATCAGTTGTGTGGGCACAGTTACATGGAACTCAGAATTCAGAAAACTGGTAGATCTTCAGCAGAGAAAACAGTGATTTTTATCAAAACTACATCAAGCAGTCTAGTAAGTGACACATCGCTGGAAACCGAGTCTCTGCCTCTACATCATGCTAGTGTAACAAGGGCAACCGGGGTGGTAGTCTGACCGAGTTCACCCTCAAAACACAGTCCGTAGACACCCCGGCCCTTTGCACATGCAATACAGGACGGACACAGCTTCCCCCACGGATTACCTTTTCCTCCCTCAGCCACGGTAGTCCAAGCAATTAAGTCCAGGCTTACAACTGTGGTCCAACAGGTAAAACGAAGTTTAATAAAAAAAAAACATAATGAGAAAAGCAAAAGGTACAACACTGGCTTCCTGCTCTTTACCTGGAATCTGGACGCTCACAGTTCCTTCAGCGAGGGCCCTTCCGAAGTCCTGGGGGCTCGTGTCATGGTCCTTCTATCCTTCGTCCGTGGCAGCAGATTTCCTCCCCTCCTGGGGTCTGGCAATGCCCCGCATTTTACCATACGTCTGCCCTGGGCCAATGTGCCCGGGCTACTCACTGGGAGGCAAGAGCTTCCTGTAAGTCCAGCCCCCTTAATTAACCTGTGCTGGCCCTGAGCTACACAGACAACAACTAACAATTGTACAGGAATGAAAACATTGCACATTAAGAACACATGGCATACACAACACATTAAACAGCATAAAACACATGACAATACATAAACACTTTACAATAGGTCAATGCACACATTTGCCATAAAAGGGGTCACATAGATCCCATGTGGGAGGGGCAGACGAGGGTCTCTGCTACCTCCTTACACTGCTATTAGAGGAGGTAGCAAAAACCTAGAGATAGATTACCTTTAAAAGGTTATTCCCATCTGTAATGTTATAGCATATTATTAGGATGATGAGGCTTAGACCTGTGAACATTGGTGTACTTACATGGACCACTACACCAACCATATCAGGTCTAAAAGATGTATTTACTAATGTATTCAGATTGAATTGTAAAATCTGGTTGCAGATCTGCTTTAAAGAGCTATTTTAACTCTTCTCACATCATCCTTTCTGCAAAGGCAGAGCCTAGGACACAGATATGGCTTTCAAGTTCTAATCTATTATGGGGTAATTTTAAAAGCTGAAAGTAGTTTAAATGTGGCTGTGGTTTCCAAGTAACTTCAGAATAAGTTGCCATGTGTGTGAACATGAGGCATAACACTGTTTCTGCTCCTCTTGTATCCTGCATTTTAATAAGCAGCTGCTGCCTAGAGGACAATATACAGCTGCACTGAGCAGTGTAGATGTGAATCCAACATTGGGATGAGGTAAAACACTTACTAGAAATCAGCAGTGTGTGTGTTTCTCCGCCCCTCTCCCTCATTGCTCCTGCCTCTCCTGTGCCACTTCAAATGTCCATAGACTTTAGTAGACAGGCAAAAGTTTATCCCTCAGTGAGCTGGCAGCCCATCATGTTTTAGCAAGATGATTTTAGCTGTATATCTGAATGAATGTTTAGGTCAGGAGTCAAAGTGAGGAAAAGTAGTGTCTCATAAGTGGAGAAAGGAGCAGATTTCTCTGATAAGACGTATTATAACATTTTCTTACATTCACTTGTGCTATATATAGATTTAGGCAAAAATGATGTGCCGGAAGTGATCATTTACTTTAATTTTGAATCCATAAATGATATATAGCCAGACTGTATGTTGCTTGAGCTGCACTGTAATTCAGTGAACAAATTCACTTAGAAATAAAGAACTGTATGTCTTTGTCATTTCTCGCCTGTTTTTAACAGAAAACATAAGCTATACCTAAGAATTAATGTTGCATGGGCTCCAACAGAGTAAAAGCCAACTAATTATAGAACTAAATTAAAGAAACGAATCAACAAGCTTTAGAGCATGGCTGAGGGCATATGTTTCTTTTTTGGATAAATTAACATAGTGAAGAGAACTTTTCAAGAGGGGACATTTTTACTATTCTCAGGGCCTTCATTGTGCTCTGCTACCAATAATACTTGGCCATCTGTATAGAAAAGTACTGCCTTGGATATGAGCATTAAAGGGAGTTGTTTACTTCAAAAGCTGTTTAGATGTTATATTCACTAATATACATTTATCTCCAAAGGTTTCCCTAGGAGATTCATTTCCCATCAGCTCCACGTCCAGCTTCTGATCGACACAGGGCAGCGTTTCCCATGTTGCCACATCATCCGTGCTGTGTGAACGAGGCTTGCCAACTTGTTCATTTCAAGAGCTAAGCCAGCCCCATTTTTATTCACAGCTACTTAAAACACAGGGTTGGCTTAGCTTTTCAGATGAGCCATACAGCCAGTCCCCTTCACACAGAGCACTGGTAAAGCTCCACACTGAAAGCCATCTCCTATGATGGGCACCACAAAGCAGGAGTGAACCCGTAGTGACCTGGGACCAATTGTTCTGGATCCACAGGAGGCAGCATTAAAAATCATAATATATTAGTATGTTCTATATAATTATAGCAGAAGTTTGTTACTTTAAGGGGTTGTCCAGCATTAGTCTACAGGTCTCCAATCACTCTACGCTGTGAGGATTCTCCAGTGCCTACAGCAGCAAACATATGATTCGCATACAAGCGGTCATGTGCAGACTAGACATGAGCGGCTCAGTCAATGCAAGTGTATTGTGTAAGGCTGGACACGTCTAGTCAGAATGTGGCTGAACATATGCAAATTGCATGCTTGGGGTCACATGACCACCCACTCCCTGCAACGTTACATACATTTTAGACTACATAAATTACTCTTCTAATAATTAAAATGTGTCAAGCCATAAAAAAATAACCGTGGACCTCAATTTTCAAAGTTGACCAGCAGGAAGTTAGCTTACTTACTCATTGTAACCAGGGTACAAATGTAACCTTTTCAGGCCAGGACCATTGTAATTAATAAAAGCCCAGCTCTGATTGGTTATTATCACATGTCCTAGGTTGTAATGTACATATTGTAACAGATCCCATCCCCTCCATCTTCTATGCTCATGTCATCTTATAAGCTATTGAAATGGATAACCCCAGTAAATATATATGTCCCAAAAGGAGACATTCGATAAAGCAGAACACCGAAAGGAAAAAAGTGCCAGGACACCATTCCAATATATTAAAACCTCATAATCTTTATTAAATACAAGTTATAAGAACAGTAGGTGCAAGTAATCCCAGCTATGCAGACAAAAATTCATTAAAATCAGTGGGTGAGCAATTGTGGGAAACCCCGGAAGGTATAGAGCAGAGTCAATAGTATAACATGCAAGTAACAAAAATGATAGAACATGTATATGACTAAGTATTCCATGCTGCTGAGATGTGCATATACCCTTAGGTCAGTTATCAAATCAGCTATACAAAAATATATATAAACCAGTATTCAATAGTATTTGTGCATATGTACATTCACACAGAGACAATGCCCAACAAAATGCCAATAAATATATATTCTACAAACAATTAGAGGTAAAAATAATTAAGAATTAATTATTGTGAGTAATATGTTCACCCGCCAAACACGTGCAAGGCCCCTGTGACACGGCCTATCACATGATTGCTGTGCCTGCTGGCGGGCCTTTGTGCTTATTGGACTGATATCAGCTTTCTTATCTAATATTATCCCTTTTACGACCTATGATGTATAGGTACGTCATAGGATTTGTCCCGGCATATGATGCAGGCTCCGGAGCTGAGCCGAATGTTTTCAGGCACATAACAGCTGAGTTGAACCGCTGTCATGTGCCCTTAACAGCCGCAGGTGGAATTGTGATCCACCGGTGGCTGTTAATATGTTAGGTGTTGCTGTCTATCTCTGACAGCGGCATTTAACTTGCGCAAACAAGATGCGCGTCGCTAGCTCCGCCAATCGTGCCCCTGTAACATGATCGCAGGGCGCCAATGGGTTGGCATGACAACCTGGGGTCTGAAGTAGACCCCTTGCTTGTCATTGTCAATCTGCTATGAGCGCCGCCCCGTGGCCAGCGCTCATAGCAGTTGATCAATTCTGCTACACATTGCAGGGATGAAGCCCTGCTATGTGTAGCACAAGCGATCAGAAGATTGCAGCTTCAAGTCTCCTAAAGCGACTATTGAAGCAAGTGAAAAGTAAAAAACAAGTTGCCCCATTCGAAATAAAACAATAAAAAATAAACATATTTGGTATTGTTGGGTTCAGAAATGCCCGACCAAAATATAAAAAGAATTAATCCAAACGGTAAACGACGTAATGAGAAAAAAATCAAAACACCAGAATAAAGTTTTTTTGGTCGCTGCAACATTGCAATAACATTGTTTTTTTTTTTGTTTTTTTTTTTACAAATTTGGGATTTTTTTTCACCAATCAAATAAAACAGAACCTATACTTGTTTGGTATCTGAGAACTCGTAATGACCTGGAGAATCATAGTGGCAGTGCATTAAATGAACATGGTAAAGAAAAACAAAAATCAATTGTAGAATTTAACTTTTTTTGCAATTTCAATTTCAAATTTAAAATTTTCAATTTGGAATTTTCTTCCCATTTTCCAATATACTATAGGGTAAAACCTATGATGTCTTTCAAAAGTACAACTTGTAGCACAAAAAACAAGCCCTCACACAGCCATATTGACAAAAATAAAAAAGTTATGGCTCTGGGAAGAATGAGCGCAAAAAACAAAAACGCAAAAATGGAAAATCCCAGTGCCGTGAAGGGGTAAAAGATCTCCCTGACAGTGCGCATGCGTCTGCATTTGTATGATGTAGTTGCTGTGTCTTCATCTGATGTGTGGTTTGTTTGCATTTTGCACACCTGTTTTTGTTCTATACACTTTTTTCATTGGCTAGCTACACTTCTGTCGTCTTACCTACCCACCAAGCACCAGAATTTTTGTCTGTATTGCGGGGATTACTTTCGCCTACTATTCTTAGGAATTGTATTTAATAAAGATTATGATGTTTTAATACATTTGACTGATAATTTCCGTCCTGGGACTTTCTTCCTTTTGTTTTTCTCGCGTCGTCATATGTAGTGGTCTCCGGGGCCCAGTAGAAACTACCAATTTTACACCCCTATAGCTAAGCCCATTACTATTCTTATTTTATTTCTATTTTGTAATATTAGACAAAAAAAGGTGGCAACACTCCGGTCCCGACTGTCAGTGGCAGTGCCGGGTATTGATATGAGAGACTCGTGCGAGTTTCTCACATTGCACTCGCAAGTGTGACCCCGGCCTAATGCTAATTTTCTACAAACATTTCAAATCTGGTGACATGGATGTATAAAGTGGATAAAACACCATGGTTTTGGTGCAGGGAACCCTCTCCATAACATGTTGCTGGAAATTAGGACCTAAAGAGTACCTGTCTTATTCCACTGAATCTGTGGAAAAGCAGGGTCTTGCAGCCATCTTCCCCCAGAATAAGGTAACATTGCTTTTGGTGCATATACCAGTCTAATATTTCCAGGAACTGTCCTGATTTCCCTGCTCTGTAGCTTGTCATGGTGTGTGGCGAGTTCCTCTTTGTCATTAGACTGCCAGCAATATGGGGCCTATAGACTGACTCCTCAGAACTGAACGCTCACCTACCTCTCAGTTGCCAGTGTGCAGTTTGACAGAGGAGTAGAGATAAGGACACCACTTCTATAATCCAGCTAGGAGTCTCTGCTGCTAAAGATGGATTACCCTTGAGAACAGGCAGTGGATAGCAAATCAGATAGAAGGGGAACACATAGTGGCTGCACTTTGGGAGGATTTTTCAGTGGGAAACCAAAATAGATTAGCTCAATTTTTTTTTATGTCTGCAAATTGTCTCTTCAGAGAGGAAGAGGACTAGAACTCTAGCGCCACCTATAGGAAGTAAACATCCTACAAGTCATTAGCGACCCTTTAACGAGCTTTGAAATATGACTTAGGATAAAAGCAAAATCAGAATCTCAATTTGTAGACAAGTCCAGCAATATCTTTACATAGAAAATGTTCCTCCACCACTGAGACATCAGTGTGTGAATTGATTGGCTATGGTAGATGTGAAGCCTCTGTTACTCCAAACTATTCTTCGCCCCGTCCTGCCTCCTCCTGCTTTACTGACAGCCTCTATGCGGTGTCACTTTAGGTAAAGGAGCCATCATTCAAGCAAGAGGCCACGGCGCTGAGTTGGGAATAGAGCTGGAGTGACAGAGGCTTCCAATCCACAAATTGTTTTTCAGCGTCATTTGCATATCAATTTAAACTGATTTCTCAGTAACAGAGGAACAGACTGTCTAGGTAAAGGTATTGATGGACTGGTCATTGAATATGTACATACATATATAAGTAGTTTGAGGTGTGAAATCCTGCTGACAGATTCCCTTTAAGTCTAAACATGATCTAGACGAAATAGTCTAATTGCATTTCAAAACTATCACAGATTTACAGTATGGCTGTTGAAATACATTCATATAACTTGGTAGGGTGCACTCTTCCAGTTAAACAAATTGAGAACATGAAGTTATTACTATAGTGAATATATTTTTACTTGAATTCTTTCATATTTTTATATAATCACAGAAATTACTGCTGCATGTGAGCATACCCTAAAGACAGACAATATTTTTTGTACTCCTTTTTAGATTAAAAAGTCTCACAATCCTTTAAAATTCTGGACGTTAGACTTCTACTTTGATAAAAAAAAATAACAAAAAAAATTACATCGGGGGTAGTGAAGTATATTTGCACAAAAATTAAGGATTTTTAAAATGTCACAAATCGTGATTTATGGAATTTTTTAACTATATCCACATTGACAAACAAAAAATCCACGTTGACTAACAAAAAGAAAATGCTTTAGACGGAAAGGTGGGCACCAACGAAGCATAACCAACCAGGTGCTATGTCCAATATAGACAATACAGAAATAAAAAATGGAGAAATTCCTCACGGCATTGCTAAGTCACAAACAGGAAGCCTACCTAAAGGAAACAAGGCGAAAGACGGCGTATACAGTAAGTCTTGCACACCAAAAGTAGTGTAAAAATGTTTTCATGTTAGACATATATTGGGAAATAAACAAGCACAACGCATACAATTACAAAAACATTTTTAAAGTTCATATAAATGTATTAATGGTAAGCTTTGTGCTTGTTTATTTGCTAAGTTTTCTCTAATAAAGATGGAAATATTTTATACCCTTGGCTTATTATGTATAGTTGTTTTCTTTTTTATTATAACTAAAGAGAAAAAGTGACAGAGATTAAAAAAAGGTACAAAACTGATAATAAATTAGGCAGAAAAAGAATAACGAACAAAAGACAAAACTGCTCCAAAAAATGCACAATTTCAGGAAACTGACTCCATTGTTTTGGGGTTTTTTGGTTCACATTTTTTAGCGCATTTTTTCATTCTTTAACTGCTTACGGACCGCCAATAGATTTTAAATGTTGGTGGTCCTGCTCCTTCTCTGCAGTAACTTTCCGAAGCATCACTGCATAGGGGCATAGCTACACATGATAGCGTAGCTGTGGAAGTGGGGATCTGACTGTCAGAGACAGCAGGAGTCCCCATGGAGGAGGCAAGATGTGTACTACCTACTGAGCCTTCTCTATGGCTGTATACACAGCAATAGTGCACACAGTAATAGGAAGCGCAAATGGTGCTGTGAGCGCTGTGTATGGAGGGGGAGCAGAAGCTGCTAGGTCATAGAACAGACAGCTCTGCTATCCAGCCACTTGGCGGGATTTCCCTTGTAACTAGGGCTGGTATATTGGCTCCAGTTACAAGGGAAATAAGGTGATAATAAAAATATTTATATACCCCCCAAAAGTCTTTTATGACCTCATGGGATGAAAAATGAAATTTAAAATAAATAAAAAAGTCATGGCCAAGCCAAATCGCTGTTACTAGCCCCACCCCCATAATGTGTCCAATATTTAAAAATAATCTTACAGAATGGTGAACAAATTTTTGAAAGTATTTGTGATCCCTTGTGGTAATAAAAAAATGAGAAAAACAGACCCTTATTTCCTTTTTTCCCCCACTGATATTGGCCAATTTCAGCAAAAAAATTAATTATTATTACAAGCATAAAAATTTAGCCGTTGAGATAATGAGAAAAAGACGCAAAAAATACTCGAATATGTAAATGAGAAAAATTGTTATAGTTCTTTAACTCCTTCACTACCCGGAAAATTTTCCATTTTTTATGCTTTCTTCCCCTTCTACCAAGAGTCATGTTTTTTATTCTTCTGCCATATGAGGGCTTGTTTTTTGCAGGACGAGTTGTACTTTTGAACAACACCATTCATTTTACCATATAGTGTATTGGAAAATGGGAAAAAATCCAAGTTCGTTCATTTCACATTTGTTTTTTTTGTTTTTTTTAATGTACCATGTTCACTATATGGTAATACTGACCTGGCAATATGATAACCACAGGGCAGTCCGAGTACACAAATACCAAACATGTATATATATTTTTTTAATTCAGGCGGTGAATTGCATTTTATTGCAGTGTTGAAGCGGACAAAAAAAAACATATTTCTGGAATTTTGATTTTTTTTTATCATTATGCTGTTTACTGATTTGATTAATCTATTTATATTTTGATAGATCGGATATTTCTGAACACAGCGATACCAAAGTTGTATTTTTTATTTCTTTTTAATAGGGCAAAAGGGGAGTGATTTAAACTTTTGTGTTTTTTTTTCATATTTAATTTTTTTATTGTTTTACTTTTTACTGTCTTCAATTGTGCCCTTAGGAGACTTGAAGCTCGCCTGTGATATCCAAATCAGAAATCACAATTTCCCATGAACTCCAGCCACTGGTTGGCATTCACACAAGGCTCATAATGACAGGCAGGGAGGTCATGAGCATCGGTGCCCTGCGATCACATGACAGGGGCACCGATGGGCGAGATGAATGACGCGCGTTCGGCAGATGCATGATTTAACTGATTAACAGCGGCAGGCGGACCACCACTCCCCCCTGGCTATTAGACTATTAGACGCACATGATGGCTAATTAAATCAGCCATCAAGTGCAGGGAAAGACATGGGCTTGGTGTGCGTTCACGAACAAAACCAAAAATGTGCATGGTCAAGAACGCAGGTAAATGGCCCGGTCTTGAACTGGTTAAAGAGTTTCCCATGTGAGACCCTCACAGAGCATGGAAACAAAATGCTAATGAGCAAAAACGTCAAACTTTATTGTTTTTTTAACCCAACCAAGTAAACCACACTGTCTGTAATATGTGTAGTAACTATTATTTTACAGCTGACATGTAGCCACAGATTTTTTTTCACTAAACAAAAAAGCCCCCAAAGAAATAACTGCATGTAAAGACATCATAGTTCTCATACCTTTGTCCCTTCATAAATGGCTTTGTGAGGTGGGATTACATGTTGCAGACGTATCATCTTTGGCCATTCAGAAAACGGTGAAAGCTGAGCTGGGCGATAGACAATAGACAATCCTCCTAAAGACTGCGAGGAGACAGAGGATGGAGTTGTGCTGATCCGTGCAGTTCTAGCAAATAAGCCACCGTGAGCAAAAGTGACTTTTGATTTAGGTAAAGTCCATCCAGTAAAGGTTGTGAATGCACAGCTCAACTTGATGGCTGCCTTTCTGTAACCTTGAGGCACGTCAAACTTACAGGTCAATGATCAAGAATCATTGGCATTGTTCCATTTATGAAATATTTGTTATGTCTATTATGTGCTGTGAAAGTCAGGTGCTCTGGCATATGACCGTGATTATAGTGCTCACAAGGGTCATCATCACTAAGAAAATGGAAAAACACACAGAATAACGGATTCTTCTATAAGTGTCCAAAGAAATCAGCCATATTCCTCCTCTCTCGATTCTATATTCCTCTGGCTGATGTTTGAGGTGGCCATAATTTTTAGAACACTTATTGGCCTATGTCTATTTTTCCCGATAATTTGCCAAATCATGACATTCCTTGTTTTCTTTATACCTTACACAGTGTCTCAACTTTTTTGGAAGTGGAATTATATCCATATTTATCATATACAGCATA
>VIAB01015622.1:29385-41797 GCA_009801035.1 Oophaga pumilio | reverse complement strand
TTTTCATCCAGGATACCTCTGCACTTGGCCGCATTCATGTTTCCATCTGAAAAACACCCCCATACCATGATGCTGCCTCCACCATGTTTCACTGTTGGGATTGTATTGGGCAGGTGATGAGCAGTGCCTGGTTTTCTCCACATGTGCCACTTAGAACTTTTTGGGCATAATTCTATCTTCGTCTCCTCAGACCAGAGAATCTTATTTCTCATAGTCTGGGAGTCCTTCATGTGTTTTTTTTTATTATACTCTATGCGGGCTTTCATATGTCTTGCACTGAGGAGAGGCTTCAGTTGGGGCACGACTGGTGGAGGGCTGCAGTGATAGTTGACATTGTGGAACTTTATTCCATCTCCCTACTGCATCTGTGGAGCTCAGCCACAGTGCTCTTGGGGTTCTTCTTTACCTCTGTCACCAAGATTCTTTTCCCATGTTTGCTCAGTTTGGCTGGACGGCCAGGTCTAGGAAGACTTCTCGTGGCCCCAAACTTCTTCCATTTAAGGATTATGGAGGCCACTGTACTCGGAACCTTGAGTACTGAAGAAATTCTTTTGTAACCTTGGCCAGATCTGTGCCTTGCCACAATTCTGTCTCTGAGCTCCTTGGCCAGTTCCTTTGACCTCATGATTCTCATTTGGTCTGACATGCACTGTGAGCTGTGAGGTCTTATATAGACAGGTGTGTGCCTCTACAAATCAAGTCCTATCAGTGTAATTATACACAGCTGGACTCCAATGAAGGAGTAGAACCATCTCAAGGAGGATCACAAGGAAATGGACAGCATGTGACGTAAATATGAGTGTCTGAGCAAAGGGGCTGAATACTTATGAACATGTGATATTTCAGTTTTTCTTTTTAATAAATTTGCAAAAATGTCTACATTTCTGTTTTTTTCAGTAAAGATGGGGTGCAGAGTGTACATTAATGAGAAAAAATGAACTTTTTTGAATTTACCCAATGGCTGCAATTAAAGAGTGAAAAATTTAAAGGGGTCTGAATACTTTCTGTACCCAGTGTAGATGCAGCAATAGAGGGCAGTACATCACAAAGTAGACGCAGCTAAAAGGGCACCACGACACAAAGGTGTGGTAATTGGGGGCACTACACCACACAGAAGGTTAAGTAATAGGGGGTCAGTGGGTGCTCTCGTCTGCTGGCCTGGCTGTCTTTAGAAAGACTGCACGGGCTAGGGCTCATCCCACTGAATGCCTGCACTCCTTCCCTATGAGCAGAGCACTACTCAAACAACACATGGTGAGAGTATTACAGTTCAATAAGACTTTATTGGATCACCAGCAGTCAACAACATGTAGTACATGTTCCCAGCAGGTACACAAGATGGTGAAAATGACAGTCTCGCCCTTCCGCTGGCTCACCACAGATTAGAATTTCCGCATCTTTGGGGCATCCAGGGCCAACTACCCTATCCAGTATCACTCAGCTTTTGGGAGACACCCACAGAGAAGAGATAGCAGCAATCTTAGGAAGCTGACAGAGCACAGTGAGGTATGTGGCCAGATTAAACAATTGTCCCAACCTGGGTTCTCAAAAAAACTGTGGGCTCAGTGATGGGCAGTAGATCAGATCTGTATGCCACCAGTTGGAACCGATTTCCTGTTGAGTCACATTGATGACAGGAGCAGGGCCCTTTTATATACCGCAGCTCTCATTTTAGAGCATTGTCCCACAGGATTGGAGGAAGGTGGGAAGAGGTAATCTCTCATTGTTCAATTAGACTGCATATTTGTCCTCCAAGTTGTGCAGACTTGTACACTGCCGGGGGCTGGTGAAATACGTAATCAGCAGGCTTTCCACAAATTACAATATGTAACACCTGGGAAAGTCGAGCTTCCTAGAGTGGACCCTCTGGGTCTCGGTGCCGAACCCCCCCTGGATGAGCTAACCAGATGAAACCGACACTTATACAGGGATCGTTAGGGGCAGGCCCAGGGGGCTCAAGTACTTTGACAGCCAGTACCAGGAGAGCGGCTCGTAGGAAGGTAAAAAGCCAAAAAGGGACAAAATAGCACAGGACTGGGGTACTGAGGGAAGGGAAAGTAAGTATCCCACAGAACGCAGACAGACAGGGACAGGAGAGGGGAGACAAGGTCAAAGGTCTGAGGGAACAACGGAAAAGGATAGAGAGGACTGCAGAGGTAGGAAAAACTAGGAGGGAAAGAAAATGACCACAGGGTGGCAGGGCACAGGGAGAAACACTCAGAAAGGGACCTAACAACCGGGGAATGGGTAGCCACGAGAGGAGCAAGGGCTATGGGTGACCAGATACCAGAAGCCTAAATACTGGCACTGAGAGGTACACAATAATCAGGTGCCTCCACTAAGGGAGGGCGGCCTGATATACCTATCGGGATGCAGGAACAAGGAGGTGAGTAGCAGGGGACTGGGTGGCCATAACCTTACCAGTACCCTCCCTTTACATTCCCCTTTCCTGAGATTGGACAGAATCTCCTAAGAATACGGGGTGCATCAATGTTCTCCCGAGGCTCCCAGGATCTCTCCTCAGGACCGAAACCCTTCAAATCATTGAGAAAGAAAGTTCTCCCCCTGACTTTCTTCATGGCTAGTATGTCCCTTACCTCAAAGACATTGTTGATACTAGCCGGTTGAGGGGTAGAGCCGGGTGCAGAATGGAAATGACTAAGTACCACAGGTTTAAGCAGAGAGACATGGAAGGCGTTAGGAACCTGGAGCGAGGCAGGCAACCCTATTTTATAGGTAACGTCGTTGATACATCCGAGGATCTCATAAGGACCAATTTATCGAGGACCTAGTTTGTAAGAGGGAATCTTCAGTCTAATGTATTTGGAAGCAAGCCACCTTATCGCCAGGAAGATAAGGTGCGGAATCCAAGCACCTCTTTTCAGCATGTCTCTTCGTCCGATCTTCAGCCTTTTCAAGCGCTCCCATGGTCTCCTTCCAAATTTCAGAAAACTCTATAGACAAAGAGTCAGCTGCGGGTACACCTGAGGCCACGGATACTGGAAGCGCCATACCAGGATGTTGTCCAAAGACAACAAAAAATGGAGACTTGGTTGACGACTCGCTGGGGTGGTTATTATATGCAAATCCTGCCCAGGGAAGAATGCAGACTCAGTCTTGATGCGCGTTGGAGAAATGATGCAGGTAGAAGGCCAACACCTGGTTAGTTTGCTCTATTTGACCGTTGGTCTGAGGATGGTATGCAGAGGAGACATCTAGAGACACGTCCATGAGTCTGCAAAGAGCTCTCCAGAACCGGGAAGTGAACTGAACACCTCAGTCAGACGCAATGTTTTGAGGGAATCCATGGAGTCTGAAGATATGATGTATAAAAATTTTGGCTAATTCAGGAGTGGAAGGCAGCCCTGGTAAACGGACGAAATTAGCCATTTTAGAGAACCGGTCCATGACCACCAGAATCACTGTACAACCAGAGGAACGAGGAAGGTCAGTGATAAAATCCATAGCTATATGTTGCCATGGAGCCGAGGGAACTGGCAGAGGTAGCAGAAGACCAGAAGGTAGACGTCTTGGTACCATGGTCTTGGCACAAGAGGGACAGGAAGCAGTGAAGTCTTCAATGTCCTGACGAAGAGAAGGCCACCAGTAGTAGCGACTCGAGAGATGAGTGCAAGAGTCTTCTTAATCGCTGGATGACCAGTGATTTTAAACGAATGCCCCCAAAGTAACACTCCTCTGTCAGCCTCCAAAACGAAAGTCTTGCCCGGTGGTGGAGTAACGAGATTCAAAGGAGCCACGGTGATGATCTTGTCAAGATCAATAATGTGCGATGGTTCTTCTACCATATCAGCTGACTGAAGAGATCTAGACAGCGCATCAGCCTTGACATTCTTGCAGCCTGGACGGAAGTGAAGCTCGAAGTCAAAGCGGGCAAAAAATAGAGACCATCTGGCTTGCCGGGAGTTGAGCCTCTGTGCGGACTGGATATAGGCCAGATTTTTATGATCGGTGAAGATTTTACAGAGATTTACAGCCCCTTTAAGAAGGTAGCGCCATTCCTCCAGAGCTACTTTTATGGCCAATAGCTCACGGTCTCCGATGGAGTAACTGCATTCCGATGAAGAAAATGCTTTGGAGAAAAAGCCACACGTGACTAACCAACCAGAAGAAGCCCTTTGGGAGAGTACCGCTCTGGCTACCGTGGAGGAAGCATCCACCTCGAGGATGAACTGCTTGCTAGCCTCTGGCGATGTAGCACAGGCGTAACCGCAAAGGACTGCTTTAGAATCTGAAAGGTGTCTTCAGCCTTCGAGGTCCAGACATTGGGATTAACTCCTTTTCGGATGAGAGACGAGATTGGCTTGGAGACTGAGGAAAAATGAGGAATAAACTGCCTGTAATAATTTGCAAAACCAAGAAACCGTTGGATGGACCTATATCCAACAGGACGAGGCCTTTTGAGAATAGCGGACACCTTCTCGAGATCCATCTTTAATCCTGAGTCGGAGATAATATACCCCAAGAAGGGTATGGAAGTCTGCTCAAAAATGCACTTCTCGATCTTGGCATAAAGGCGATTCTCCCACAGTCGCTGCAGTACCAGACGAACACTTCTTCTATGGGAAGAAAGGTCTGAGGAAAAAATGAGGATGTCATCCAGGTACAACACAACACAAGAATATAGCAGATCCCGGAAGATATCGTTAACCAATTCCTGAAATACTGCGGGTGCATTGCAGAGGCCGAAGGGCATGACAAAATATTCTTAATGTCCATCCCGTGTATTAAAGACGATCTTCCACTCATCTCCGGAGCGAATACGGATCAGATTGTAGGCACCACGAAGGTCCAGTTTAGAGAAGATCCGAGCCCCTCTTAAGCGGTCAAAGAGCTCTGGAATGAGCGGCAGGGGATACTTGTTCTTGACCGTGATATCATTCAGTCCGCGGTAATCTATGCAAGGCCGAAGAAAGCCGTCCTTTTTGACAAAGAAAAATCTGGCTCCTGCAGGAGAGGACGACTTCCGTATAAACACCTTGGCAAGATTCTTCCGAATATATTCTGACATGGCTGCGGTTTCAGCAGGCGACAGCGGGTAGATTCTACCCCTAGGAGGAGTGGTACCAGGAACTAGCACAATTGGGCAATCATATGGCCGATGTGGAGGAAGGCTCTCTGCCTCCGTTTTGTCGAAAACATCAGCGAATGACCAGTAGGCGGAACGCTGCCCAGAAGGAACAGAATAAAACCGTAGAGATCTTGCTAGATGAACAGACAGCAGACACCGTTCGTTACATGAGTGCCCCCAAAGAACCTCACCCGAGCGCCAGTCAAGGACGGGCTCTTGCGCCCTGAGCCAGGGAAGACCAAGAAGCAGCGCGTGAGATAGTTTGGGCAGCACGTAGAAAGCAATCTTCTCCTGATGCAAGGCTCCAATCTGCAGCACCACCTCCCTGTAACCATAGTGACGGGTTCTTGCAAGGGTTTGGCATCCACCAATGCAATCATGCATGGATTCTGCAGGGTAATAACGGGAATACGATGTTTATTCACCTCCTTGAGCCTGATAAAGTTCCCTGCCGCGCCCGAATCCACATAAGCCACCTCAGAACCGCGTCTCTGACCTAGAACAATTAAAACAGACAAAATAAGGGGTGGAGAGGAGTCACACACACCTAGGGGGGCCTCTCTTACCTTACCTTGGAGAAAGTGAGAGGCTACCCCGGAATAGAACCACAAGCCCTGCGCACATCTGTCCCTAAGACGCAGCTCCGCCATCTTGAGCCGATCCACCTGCATCGGTTCTGATGTGGAAGCACATTAATCCCCAGTCGAACGCGGACTGGGTGGCCTGTGAACAGAGGAAGACTGTCTGAAAGCTCTCCTCTCTCTAGCCGACTCCAGAGAGCACTCCTGGAAACGCAGATCTATGCGCGTAGCCAAAGAAATAAGATCCTCCAGAGAAGTCGGAGTATCCGGCCCTGCAAGCTCATCCTTAATCTTACTTGAAAGTCCCCGCTAAAAAGACTGGACCAGCGCCTCATTATTCCACCCCAACTCAGAAAACAGTGTGCGAAAGCGAATGGCGCACTGCCCAACAGTGAGAGCACCCTGGTTAAGATTGAAGAGAGACTCAGTGGCTCAACAAAAACTCTACGAAATGTATCAAAAAAGATCAGCAGATTAGAAACTATGGGGTCGTCACTTTCCCATAGGGAATTTACCCAAGCTAGGGCCTCTCCCTCTAGATGAGACACTATGAATGCCACTTTGGCCCAGTCGGTGGGGTATTGCTTGGGTAGTAGCTCAAAATGAAGGCGGCACTGGTTCAGTGAACCCTGGCAAAGTTTAGGATCTCCACTATATCCAAGCGGCCTCCCTAGACGCGGTGGAGGATTTGGAGCAGGGACCGGCTCAGGGTCACGAGATGGTGCCTGTGCAGCGGCTGTGGACTGAAGGTTGTACAGACGGTCGTCCACAGAGGCCATGTAACTCAGCATGCGAGATTGTGTATCATGCTGCTGTGCAAGTTTCTGCTGAAGGCTAGCTAGCTGAGTGGCATTTACAGGGTCCGAGGCCTGTAGGGAAGATAGTCTAGACTCCATAGATTGCATACAGGACATGATGCGGTTTTGATTCTCACGCAGGAAGGTCAATTCTTTCTGGGCGGAGAGAGCAGCATCGGCGGGGTCCAGGGCCTGATTATTCTGTAACACCTGGGAATGTCGAGCTTCCTAGAGTGGACCCTCTGGGTGAGCTAACCAGATGAAACTGTCCCCTATACAGGGATCGTTAGGGGCAGGGCCAGGGGGCTGAAGTACCTCGACAGCCGATACCAGGAGGGCGGCTTGTAGAAAAAGCCAAAAAGGGACAAAATAGTACCGGACTGGGGTACTGAGGGAAGGGAAAGGAAGTATCCCACAGAACACAGACAGACAGGGACAGAAGAGGGACAAAAGTCGGTAGACAAGGTCAAAGGTCTGAGGGAACAACGGAGGAAGGGAACGACCAGGGAAGGATGGAGAGGACTGCAAAGGTAGGAAAAACTAGGAGTGAAAGCAAATGACAACAGGGTGGCAGGGCACAGGGAGAAACACTCAGAAAGGGACCTAAGAACCGGGGAATGGGTAGCCATGAGAGAGGCAAGGGCTCTGGGCGACCAGATACCAGGAGCCTAAATATTGGCACTGAGAGCTACACAATAATCAGGTGCCTCTAATAAGGGAGGGCGGCCTGATATACCTGTCGGCGCAACCCCATTGGCCAGGTGGTGCTTCCGGGTCAGAACACTACAGTGGTTAAAGATGCAGGCAATGCGCGCGGTGCATCCTAGTGCGCTTGCGCGAGACCCGAAGTTCCATCGCCGACCACGAGGCCGACAGCGCAGGAGGCCACAGTGATCCCCGTCTAGCAATGCGCCAGGACGCAGGAGCGAGGAGGTGAGTAGCGGGGGACCAGGTGGCCATAACCCTAACACAATACAAGGGTCAATGGACAGTCTCACATGCAGCATTGTCCCTTGACCTACAGAACAAAGGGACAGTACGACTGGCATAATTAAGAATAATTCACCCCCACACCAGTGGCCAGATTGACACGGTGTATTTACATTCCTCCCACTCCTTAATTAGTCCTGGTGACTGCTGGTTCCCATTGTGGGTCACTGTTGACACGGCTGCCAGATTCGATAGGCTTCTGATCATCCTTCTCCACTTGTCCGGACAGTCTGTCAGCATTTCCATGATGTTTGTTTACCCTTTTTATTTGAGACCAAAAAATTATAGGACTGTAAGGCCAGACTCCATCTGAGTAAACGTCCATTGTCCCTTGCAATTCGATTTAGTCAACTTCAAGGACTGTGATTGGTTAGGATCATGAACTCTTTGCCATATTGGTAAGGCTGCAATTTTTTCAGGGCCCAGACTATGGCGAGCCATTCTTTTACTATTGTGGCTGTGATGACACAGCCAGATCTTTATTTTCAGTAGGCCAGGATTGGCTATTGCATTTGTGTTTTTTCGGTTGGTCAAGAAACACAGACTATTGTGCATATTAATTGATGCTTGAATAGATATTTGTGACTTGCTCAATTATTGCCATTTACCTCTTATATCAGCGCCTACAGATTATTGTCTGTTACTTTTGGAGGACAGGGATGCAGGGTAATTGAACAATCGATGTTTGCTAATATGTCGTTTACCCATTGTACCAGGTTATGCAGTTTGTTGACTTGCAAACATTGAAGGCTAAACTATGAACCCTTGAATAATGAGATGAGCACCTGCCACCTTCCTCAATCCTGTGAAAAAATGTCTGAATAAGAGCAGTGAACTAGAAAAGGGGATCTGACTCTGTAAAGAAATACTGTACAGAACAGCTGCCAGGACACCATGGCTCCGAAAGAACAGCCAAGGTATCATCAAAGGGAACACAGATTTGGTATTCTACATTCTCCCATCTAGGAACCACAACTCTAGCTGGGAGAATACAGATCTGCTCTATTGACTATCACTGAACTCATGGAGACATTTGGGGAAGACAGGATTGGGACTCTCTGATCACCTGGCCCCATAGAGTTGTTCAGAGAGGCTAGGTTGTGACCCTCCAGTCACCTGGCCAAGTGCCTCAATAGACTGTCAGCTTCCTAAGCTTGTCGTTACCTCCTCTCTGTGCGTTCCCGCCAAAAGTGAGGTGCCACATGTGGGGTAGTCGGCCCTGGAAGCCCCAATGTTGCAGCTGCTCTAATCTCGGTGAGTCAGCAGAAGGGTGACACTGTAATTTTGCACCTTCTTGGGTATTTTGCTGGGACTGTTCTATATGTTATTGTCTGTTTGGCGATTCAGTAAAGTATTGCCACATTGTTTTACCCTCACTCTGTGTTATCTGAGTAGTATTCTGCCCACAGGAAAAGAGTGCGGGCATTTAGTGGGATGAGCCCTGATCCATGCGATCTCAGGGGAGTGGACGAGAGCACCCAGACCCTTGTGTCTTCAAAGTGGCATATGCTCCCAGTCCAACAGCTTACGGGACACATAGGCTATAGGGGGTTCCTGACAGGTGGCCCCACTTGGCCAAGTATGGCTCCCACTCTGGTACCGATGAATCTGCTTAGACAATGAACCAGCAACGGAAGTTGGGAGCAGTCAGTACTGGGCTAGGTGGGTTTTTAAATGGAGAAATGCAAACTCAAATTCTGGGCTCCAGATGAGGCTTTGGGTATATCTTTTGGTGGTGAGGTCAGTGAGGGGCTTTGCTGTGCTGGTATTGGGAATAAACTTTTGATAATTTGCGGTCCCTAGGAATGCACAGACATGTCTTTGGTTGACTGGGCAGGGCCACTGGGTAATCACTTGTACTTTTCTGGGTTCTGGAAAAATGCACCCACTTCCCACCCAATGTCCCAGGTATAGCACCATCCCATCTGGCACTTGTCGGATCAGATGGTGAGCTGGAGTTTGGCTACCCTCTGCAGCACCTGGGACACGTGATGAAGATGGCAATGCCATTTAGGTAGGCCCTGGCATACCCCTGCCATCCCTCTAGTAACAAGTCCTCCATCCTTTGGAAAGTAGCTGTGTTCTTCATCCTAAATGGCATTCTGGTGAACTTATAAAGGCCAAAAGTGATAAACGCTTACTTCTCGAGCCTCTTTGGTGAGTGGGATTTACCAATATCCATTGCTAAGATCGATGGTAGATAGGAACAGAGACCCTCCTAACCTGTCCAGTAGTTCATCTACCTGAGGCATGAGGTAGTCGTCTGTAACGGTGACCTCATTGAGTCACCTATAGACCACACAGAAGAGAGTGCTATTGTCTTTGTTTGGCACCAACACTACATTGGCAGCCTATGGTGTCACAACTGTTATCAGATAACCTGGGGCCAGGGGCTCCTTCCCTGTCCCTAATGATAGGGGCACCCTAACTATCCCTGCTCCTCAAATTACTTCTGATGAAGACACCAGGGCCACGTTCCACGTTCCTTGCTGAACTCCTGACTCATCCCTATATCTGTGCCCCACCCAGGGAAGTGGGGAGTAATAGTGCATGTGTATACATAAACCAGACAAACAAGGAAGGACATAGAGGGATAATGGAAAAATATGCACTCACAGACAACAAAGGGGAACACCGAGGAGAAAAGAAATGTAAACCAAAATAGGAGGTGAAGAGGATTTGCACACAGCCAAAAATACCAAGCAACTGTCACAGAACAATACTCCAAATGCTTCTACCAACAACCAACACCTCCACTCCACACTAGGCAGTACAAGACTTAACACTGGCAATCCAGATTGACAGAGGCGAGTAGATATAGGAGATATATCAGATGATATATCTCCTATATATACTCATATATATATAGGAGATAGATGCTGCGGTCTCCTGGCCCCTCTGTTGTGGTGAACCCATGACACATGGGCTATGGGAAGGAACTATGACCATCATATTCAACATGTCATCCAGCTCGGACTTCATCATTGCTAACACTGTCATCCAGTAGGAGGGTTGTCTAAGTGTCGTGGCTATGCCTGTGTTGACATGATGGTAGATTATACTCTAGTAAATATACTAAAAATAAAAACCGAACAGGTGCGCTAGTGCAAGAAGTGAAGGGAGTTTATTAATCAATAATTATTATATATAACAACACTTATATAAATTGTGCATATTTGATAAAAAAACAAATAATACTATTTATGATATAATAATATAAATATGACCAAAGTGAACTGTGCAATATACTTTAAATTACACCAAGCATGTTTCAATCCGCTATGCTCAATCTGCACAGTTCACTTTGGTCATATTTATATTATTATATCATAAATAGTATTATTTGTTTTTTTATCAAATATGCACAATTTATATAAGTGTTGTTATATATAATAATTATTGATTAATAAACTCCCTTCACTTCTTGCACTAGCGCACCTGTTCGGTTTTTATTTTTAGTATATTTACTAGAGTATAATATATTAATAGAAGTATATTCTTTTTTATTCACATTAATATAATTTTCACTTTGCACTATTCACTTTAATGTCCCGGTGATCCTCTTCTACCGGAGCGCTTACGTGGTGTCTGGTTGCGCTGCTCATTTCCATGCATGCTCCACAACTGGACCACATGCGTTCCAGCGTGCGTTCCAAGGAGCATGTTATAGGAAGTGATCTTTGATTCCGTAGCACTGATCCACGCATGCGCCGATGAGGTCAGAACGATGACGCTAGGCATGGTACTCCTCTATGTTAATCCCGGCCCTCCAATTGGTGTTCCCTGCTATTTAACAAGGAACCACCTATGGTTAGACACGCCCCCGGAAGCTTAAGCGAAACGCGCGTTGGGGTGGAGGATGCAACACTACGCACATCATCACGGTCCAGTTACTAGGTAATTTAATTATTAATTTGCGTGATATACCTTAAATCTCATGTACCTTCGCTTTATATGGCAAGCGTTATCTTAGGACTTGTATGTCCAGTTAATCATTTGCTATTGGTCTGTGCTTAGGACTGATTTTGTTCAGCCAGATCGTGGTAGTTACATGTAGTGCTTAGGATTCTTTGGGAGTGCAGCCATTTTTTTCACTGATAAATAGGAGTTAATCCTTTCTGAAAGAGCTTTGTGGCATATTGTTGTGCCAGTAAAGGTACTGCCACACTAAACAATATCGCTAACGGGATCGCTAAAAAACGTCACTATTTAGCGATCCCGTTAGCGATGTTACTGTGTGTGGCAGCTTCCGGTGACGAGCTTCCTGCTGGGATCTCGCTCGTCGCCGGAAACGATCCGGACCCTATTTTCGTCGCTGGCGCCCCGCTGGGTGAGTATGTATCGCTAAGTGTGGCACCTTTTCTTAGCGATTTAGCGGTACTTTTGTACCGCTAAATCGCTAAGATCGCTAACGGCGATAGCGCCGTTAACTATATCGCTAAATGTGGCACACATTTAGCGATATTAAAACGATCCCGCTAGCGATCTCATTAGTATGCGACGCTAACGAGATCGTTAGCGGGAGCGTTTAGTGTGGCAGTACCTTTAGTTTCATTGTGGGGCATCCTCATTGAGGAGTGTTGATTTAAGGTACTCCTGCTTTATATCTCCTGTATACTGTACCTGTGATATACAATACTATTGATGTGGTAATATGTCATATACCTCCTACTGGGCATATTTGTTATTTTATTGTTTTAATTTTTTGCATTAACATGTTAATAAAGGTTGGATTTTAATATTTCCTTGCTGGAACACTTTTTTTGCGGTTATAATTAATGTAAATCTGTAAAATTTTGGGGTATTATCCCTCGTTTAATGACAGAAAACCCCACAATGGTCACAGAAATAACTTGAATCTGACAAAAGTAATAATAAATCAAAAATCTATGAAATGAACAAATTAAAGTTAGACATTGCTTTTCAGCTTCCACAGAATTTTTAAAAAATAAAAC
>VIAB01015621.1:0-10078 GCA_009801035.1 Oophaga pumilio | reverse complement strand
TCCTGGAGGCTGCATATCCAGGCCTGTTCCTGTTGTATCTGGTTCCCTGAATCAATGATCCTGGATCTATCCCGGTACCTGAATGTCTGAACTGTGTCTTGTGTTTCCGCCTATGCTGGGGGCTGAGTACCCAGATCGCCCTTCCTGGAGGCTGCATATCCAGGCCTGTTCCTGTTGTATCTTGTTCCCTGAATCCCTGATCCTGGATCTATCCCGGTACCTGAATGTCTGAACTGTCCGTGTGTAGCCAGCGCCTGAACGTGTATTACAAATATCCGGACTGCTAAAACCAGTCTCCAAATCCAGTCCTGTCTGTGACTCTGTGTTGGTATCTGTCCTGCCCGAGGAATAGTCTCAACGGAGCCCCTGTCCATGTGTGTGAACCTGATCCCTCAGCATCTTCAGTACCGAGGACTGCCTAGGAGTGGTATCCAATGGCTACCTGCAGCTAAAGCCTGACAACCATCAGAAGCTGCAGTGAACACCATGTAGCCAAGCCAGTTAGCTACACCCATCCTAGGTAAGACCGACCTCATGTCACAGTGGGTCCACGAGCCACGTGTGCCACCTACGTGTGTGACATACTGCAGAGTTTACTGTACATATTTTCAACAAAGTACAGAAAAATCAATTCTGCTGTTGCTTTTTTTTTGTAAAATTACTAATAGTTCAACTTATAAAAATGATGGTGACTGTAAATGTATACATATTTTATATTACTGTACATCACTTTTTTAAATAAACTAAACATGTAAAATTGCTTTAAAGTTTTTGTTTAAAATTGTATTTTTTACCATTTAAACCCTTCCTTAGCTGGTGATTTTTCCATTTTGGCAATTCTGTTTTTTTCCACCCCTTCTCTGAAAACCCATAACATTTTTCTATCAATATTAGGGCTTGTTTTATTACAGGCTAAGTTGTAATTATGAATATCACCATTCATTTTACCATAAAATGAACAGTTTAATTTTATTTTGTTTTTACTATAGTTATTTTATGTGGTAAAAATTACCAGCAATATGATTATCCAGGTTGTTATGATTACGACAACATCAAAGCTACCTTTTATTTAATTCATGAGGGGGAAAAAATTTGGATATAAAAAAAAAACCATTAAATTGTTTGTATCGCTTTTTTCTGAGATTCATAACATTATTAGTTTTCTGTCAATGGAGATGTATAGGAGCTCGTTTTCTGCATGGCGAGCTGACTTTTTTTATACCATTTTGAGGAACATATGTATTGATAGCTTTATATTGCATATTTTTATTATCAAAGGTGATAAAAGGGTTGATTCAAATTTTAATATTTTATTTTTTCATATTGCTAAAAACATATTTTTTACTTTATTTTTTTAGTCCCCTTAGGGGACTTCAACCAAGCCTGAGATTATTCTACAATGGAGGCCCTGCACTCTTCCTGTGCGTCCCGATGAATTTCCTCAACATTCGACTCTTCAGGGGACCTATAGCACACATGGGCAAATTCATATCAATGCAGATAGGTAGGACAACTCCTAGGCCTCCAACTTGTAAAGGAAGAGTCTAGTAGTTGCCCTACCTATCTGCATCTCCATGTGTGCTATGGGTCCCCTGAAGAGTCGAATGTTGTGGAAATGCGTCCGGACGCACAGGGAGAGTGCCGGGTCTCCATTGTCAGGTCAGATCTGGACTGCTCTTATCAGGGCGGGAGTTTTGGGGATTAGGAATTGTCAGCCTAAATAGGGATCTACAGTATAGGGCTAGACTACCATCCTCATTTTCCCTGGAGGCATCTATTGGATCGTGATGTACCTCCTAGACCTGACTGCTGACTACAAAAGAATGGGTGAGATCACTCCATTTATATATCTGTGATATATATGGGGTGGCTATTTCCTCATATTTATGTTCTTGTCCCTGTACTGGCACATGCATATTCCGGCATATGGCTGATAAAAGAAGGGTCTTTGTATTTCTGATTTCTCTCTGACCACTGTTCGGTGATATCTTTAACAATACCCTGCTTTAACTTGCTTTTTGTTTAGTTTGCATGCTGAAGCGAGCACATAGGGATAGATACAGTCATATTATTTTTGCAGAACTGGAGATATTTCCTATGTATACTAGGTATACATAGATACCTGTTGTTTAACTATCTGCCACTTTATTGGTGTCCTTTATAGGTAAACCCTTGTATATTGTTCATTATCATCTACATCAGTATTTCCTTTTATCTGATTCTAACCAAGAGAAGCTAGGTCCCCTATACATTCAGCCACCATACTGTACCTTGGAGACCTTTTTTCTCTTTTTAAGTAGCATTTATATTTTACTAGTTGATTTAAAAGTTATATTTTAATATTTTTTCAATTTCTGATATGTATTGATTATTGACTAATTGTGAGAGATTTTTTAGTGGACTCTTTGATCCACTTGTTGCTGTTTTTCTATACATAATGAAAGTACACAAAATGTAGTGACAAAACAAAGGAACTATGCTAAGCAGACATAATCATAGTTTGGTGGAGTGTGGCAGACCCTGTTGGGTCAAGCCCTACCGTACCCATGCTCTAAAATAATTCCAAATGAGTTTATTAAGTAGAGAAACACAGCTACCCAGGGCCGGATTTAAGAGGTGGGTGGCCCGGGGCCCATTTTGGAGGGAGGCCCATTTTTCAAGGTGTTGCAATATGTAATGCAAAAACACAAAATGAAACGAACGCAAGTTTATTTACAAAAATCATTTACACAGAGTAATTCAGGTAAAATCATTCATTTTTTACAATCCAGGCACTTTCCTTGATTTTTTTGTGCTGCAAAATCACTAATGATGTCACTAAAGTCCAATTCATGCAGTATATCTGACTTGATGCTCATGATAGCCAAATGTACAAGTCGTTCCTGCTTCATGGATGTCCTTAATCGGTTTTCAACTAATTTGAGTTTTGAGAAGGAACGCTCGCCACTGCAGTTTGTTATCATCAAAATTAGATATATCCTTAGAGCTATCTCAATATTTGGGAAAGTGTCCTGCACACCATTTTCCATGATAAGCTTGGACATGAAAAGTTCAGTGCTGATCTTTTGGCTCCTCGTCTATGAATAAATTGGCAAATATTAGGACAGGAGCTGCAAGAAAGATACACAGACAGACACACACACACAGACAGACAGACACAGATCATACTCACCCACTGCGACACTGTGAAGACTAAACTGAACCACTTCACCTCTGGATCTTCAGTGACTGAAGATCCATTCCAGAGTGAAGTCCTGCCGCGCTCCGCGGTGGAGAATCCTCTTCTCGTGCCGACATCGTGGCTCCGCCTCCTTCCTCGAAGGTAGCTGAACAAACTCTCATCTGATCTAATCGGAGGAAGCGATCATATAGCTGAATAGGTAGCACCTAGAAGCTTCTGTTGGGATCGGAGAAGGCTGCCGCATGCCATAAGCTAAGCATTAGGTACAGGGTGCTAAGGAAGTCTGGCTAGCCAGGTCAGTGGATGCTAACGCAGGTCAGGTGCCATGACTCTGCTGCTCTGTGCCAGCCACTGAGATGTCTGACCGTAGCCAGGTCCTTACACTTTCGATACTTTCTCTTTTGTTAAACGTTCCTTATCATTAGAAATGGTTCACAGCAAAGAGACGTGTATTTTACATGTTCTGAGATATTTATCCCTATATTGGTGGGAATCCCCCGCTTGGTGAGCGGCCCAGGGCCCGGGCCCCTTGGACCCCCCTAAGTCCGGGCCTGCAGCTACCAAAGCAGCAGCCAGAGACCTGGGGGACATTTTGTTTAAACAAGTGATATAACACATCGTGCGCAGGAGTTTTAAAAAAGGGTGATTTGAATAGGAGTAGTACCAAGCCTCGGGCACTATCAGAAGACGCCCATCTCCGCAAGTGAGTACTTCCAGCCAGCGGCCGCCAACACCCATAACAGCTGATGGGCTGGGGTTCCGGGTCTCAGTCCTCGACCGATCAGACATTGATGACCTATCCTAAGGATGGAACATCAGTGATAAAGTAGTGGACAACCTCTTTAACTTCTCTTCTGAAGTCAGGGAAAGTGGGGTATTAAGTAGTGAATAAATATAAGAGATAATCCCTCTTCAATTAGAGTCCTTTCTACATATATTTTCCAATGTCACTGAGCTAAAAGTGGAAGCATGAAATTGATTACTGATATTTTTCAATTAAGTATGGTATTCCTTATTTTAAGGTCTCTAATAGTATGCACACATAACATCTTTTTCAGTAGTCTATTTTTGTAATGGCACAAAAAGGAAATAATTCCTAAAAAGGTGGCAACTCTTCTTGTTCTACAGGGATGTGTGGAGAGGAAGAACCTGTGGTATTGAGCAAGAAAATATTTAGGGTGGGAGTCGGGAGTGTAATGATTGTAGTCGCAAGCTGTGTGACCTCAACAGAGCCTGTAGAAGGAGGGGGCCCGCTGATACCAACTTAGTTTCGGCTGAATTTGCATCCTCAGACACAAATTCAGTTGTAATGTATTGTAGAGCAGGGAACCAGCTCTCACTGCATGGCATCACCCTTTACCCTTGTGCCAGCTATGGAGGAGGAAGAGGACGCTGCTGGTTTTAGGGGAGCGATGACAGGTAAAAGTTGTTTTTTTTAAATGTGTACTGGAAAAGTGCCATGGCAGGAAACATTATTACTGGATTGGTGCTAGGACATGTGGCATTATTACTGAATGGAGACCAGGACATAGGACATTATTACAGGTTGGCGGTTAGGGCATAAATACACATTATAATTTGTGGCAATAATTAAAGAATTATGAAGTACTGTGAATTATGTCACAAAAGACAATGACAAATATTATAAAACTATACAAGTAACATCCATGCTGGTTTCTCCTGTGGCCGGTAGATGGTTCTGCACCCTTGTTGTGGGTGATGCTTAACAGCATGAGTCCTGTTTTATTCCTGGGACTTTTGATGCCATGAGATAAGGGAATTATGGGGTTAATTGGCAGGTCTTGATTGCTCCTTTCTGAAAGCCCCAGGAGGGGCTGCCTGCTAATTAAACTCCTGAGTCTCAGACTTCCACAGCCAATCAATTAGTTTTGCTACCTGATTTGTGTGCCTGTCCTTGCTTGTGGTGGTTTCCTGATTCCTCCAGTTTCTGAACTCAGTGTGAATTTTGTCTGTCTGAATTAGCCTTTTTGAGCCTGTGGCCTCTGACAGACATGACAATACACTGTCAGAGAAAGGCTCTCCTCACAGTATGTTTATGCAATGCATCTGGGGGTTCTGTGTGAATTCTCATAAAAGCGTGATTCAGACGAGCCCCGATGAGCTATTTACTGCTTTGACATAAACAGGGTTCAATTTAATTTTTTCTTAAAATGTTTGTCTTTTTTTTCCAGATGGGAACAAGAATAAAGGTGACTGTTTTGTCTAAAAATTTGGAAACTTTCATAAAAAAAAGCACAAACACTGTTAATCTGAACTTCATTCATGTCATAGCTGTAATGGGCTCTTTCGGGGATTCGTCTGAAAACCCATTTTATGGGAATCAGACAGAACCCCAGGCCACACTGCATAACTCCAGGGAACAGGGAGATTAATAGGTATATTTTTACACTTTTGATGTATACAGATAAAACCTAGATTAGTACATAAGTAAATTAGATTAAACCTATATATTTTTTCACCAATGAAATTAGAATTACAAAAAAACATAAAAAATGAAGGAGAAAACAGTGATCCAAACAGAAAATTTGATACATCACACTTTCTTATGTAATGCTGGTGGGTGTGAACCCACTGTGCCACAAACTGGGCTTACCTTGAAGGGGTGTAACTATGTGACTACCGGGTATTCGCTAAAGCCTCTAATGGTGAGGGGCGTAACTAAGTGACTACCAAGTATTTGCTAGAGCCTCTGATGGTGCCAGTAGTCACCAGGTACCACTCCAAGGCAGTCCCCGGGTCTGTGTCAGAGGCACGGATATGAGGTATGAAGGGTGACACAAAGGCGTAGTCAGACGGTCTGAGGTCAGTGCAGGCAGCACAGGTTCAATACACATAGCTGAAGTCAGGAACAGAGAGGTTACACAGGACAGGTAAACAGGCCACCACGTTAACACGATACAGACTAAGGAGGAATGCATGAACGGGTGCTATCAGAAAAGAAACCAGCATTCGGGAGAAGAATGGTAGGAGGCACTTTCCTAATCTCTGCAGGACACAGCATGGTTAAATTCCTGCAGAGACCAGCCACACCCCCGTAAGGCTAGATGGAAGCCACATGCAGGTGCAGGAGTGCTGCATGAAGAAGACTCAGTAGAACGGCCAGACTTGAGGAGAAACCGCATGTTGAGCAGAGCAGCGCTGGGGAGGCATGCGTGTTACCCCCGTGACACCTTAAAGGCAGCTTGACAGCTGATACATGCTAAGAGAAAATGCGGACACCATATTATATGCAACGAACGGTGCTAGTAAAAGGAAAGATTATATATCAGCATCAAGCAACATGCATGTATACGTTTGGACCATAGGAGACTAGCTGTAAATAATACAGGAACCACCACGCTAAAACAGCCATGTAGTCTTCATAAAAATAAACACTTTATTAAATACAAAATTCATAAAATACATACGTATAAGGACAATACATGCTGATACATGCTGATACATGCTATGCTGCCCAATAAACAGGCAGGTTACGAAAACAGCAGAAAGATAAATCCTAGCTTGTCTTTCACTGACTGGCTTAAACTACAGCAGTATTGCTGGACATCCAAATGAGACTATCATCAGCAGGAAATACCAGCAGTGGGAAGGTCTTTAAAGCCACACCCAAAAGTTGACAGGGCAGACAAATGAGTAAATAAAAACATCTGTTACCCAATAACACTGAATTAGCAAAGATAACAGAATCTAAACATCCAGAGAAAAGGTGTAACTGCTGTGGCTAGGTGTACAGAGAAGCCAACTACAAAGCTCAGGCTCAAGGATTCGAATCTATGAGGACCCACTAAGATTCCCAACCGCTGACAGAACTCCCTTACTAGGTGATCCACATACAAATATTTTGCACGAATCCAGGAATTATCCTCTGGACTGAAACCTTTCCATCTAACGAGATATTGAAGTCAACGTCTGACGTGTCTGGAACCCAAAACTCCACCTCATACTCCTTGTCCTCCTTCAAGTCAACCTCAATGATGTCCTGAGGACCTGGGGCCCCCTTAAACTTTTTAATAAGAGAGGAATGGAAGGAATTATTAATCTTCCACGCAATCGGGAGTTGGAGCTTGACCATCACTGGATTAATGATCTTAATTACCTTGTATGGATCAACAAATTTAAGAGCAAATTTCCTTGATAGAACTTTAAGACCAAAATTTCTTGACGATAGCCAAACAAAATCTCCCATCTTAAAGACAGGGGCCCTCCTACTTCTGTGGTTCGCTATTCTCTCAGACAGATGGCAACCTATCAAAAGACCTTTTTCAACTTCTGTCCAGACCTTATTCAATATGAAGAATATATTTAGGAATGTGATCTAAGGCAGAACCTGAGTCAACAAATACAGAGGTAACTATAACTCCAGGTTTTGAACCAAAGACACCAAACAACCAGTAGTGTCCACGAGATATAACATTAAACCTTTAGAACCAGTGTCCTTACATATACAGTGCATATGGAAAGTATTCAGACCCCTTTAAATTTTTCACTCTTTGTTTCATTGCAGCCATTTGGTAAATTCAAAAAAGTTCATTTTTTCTCTCATTAATATACACTCTGGACCCCATCTTGACTGAAAAAAAACAGAAATGTAGAAATTTTTGCAAATTTATTAAAAAAGAGAATCCGAAATATCACATGTTCATTAAGTATTCAGACCATTTGTTCAGTATTGAGTAGAAGCACCCTTTTGAGCTAGTACAGCCATGAGTCTTCTTGGGAATAATGCAACAAGTTTTTCATACCTGGATTTGGGGATCCTCTGCCATTCTTCCTTGCAGATCCTCTCCAATTCCGTCGGTCCCGAGTGCCGGCGGCAGTGTCGGGTATTGATGCGAGAGACTTGCGCGAGTTTCTCGCATCACACTCGCAAGTGTGACACCGGTCTTAGCACTGCTGCTGCTACCCCTCCTATCTCACTCTCCCCCTATCAATTGAATCCTGTATAATGATGTGAAGATGTACAATACATTACTGTAAAGATAGGGAGAGAAAGACATTTGACAAATACTCCATATTTGTCAAATGTCTTTTCCTATCTTTATTGGAAAGCTGTGAACATCTTCTCACTATCCTAAAATGTCTATTACATTCCATCCCTCCTGATTGGTTGCACTATACAGGTGATGTGATAGGTGCAACACATTATAGGGAACACAGTGCACTGTAGGCGCCTGAAGTCAGGTGAGCCTTCTGTGGTTTATGCAATCTTCTGTAATGTGTAAAGTGACAAAAGGTATTTTTTTGGTGGACAGAATCACAATTTGCTCGAAATGGCCAAGACTTGTGACTTTCATAAAATTCAGCACAAATTTGATTCACATTGCATCTATTCCACCATCTCTACTCAGTTTAATAGACCATATCAGACATAGACTGATAGCGTATCAACCGTAATATGTGTCACTTAAAACACAAATCACTGCACACATAGCAATAAATATTTTATAAATCCCACAATAGTATCATCAAGCATGCACTATAGGAATCATCCAACAGATGGCAGTATTGATGTATACTATGTAATAAGTGGTTGTAGTCAGGCGGCTGCCACACAAAGGGGAAAAAATAGATATACTCTGTCTGTGTACAGTTATGGCATTATACACCGCGTATCACCTCAGCCTGCAGTGAAATCCAAATGAATACACAGTAATCGCATGCTACTTGAAGACATGTTGAACAATATAGCCTGGTACTCCACAAGAAAATCACCTTGACTTGCATTTCCATTCAATGCCTTTGTCAGAGAGAAAGGATAAAAATACAGATGCTTTAAAGGGAACCAGTCATCAGATTAAGATGATTTCTGCCTGTTATGCAGAAGTATTTCAGAGGAAACTTAGTTTGAAAAGCTGGCTATAGGGAGAGAACTGACCAGTCCAGCGCGACACCCGGCCAGCTTTTCCCCAACCAGCTCTAGTATTGTATACATAGGGAGAGACCTGTCAATTAACTGGAATAGGGTGGGGAGTAGGGTGGCCAACCATCTAGAAATTCCTGGTCAGTCCGTAAAAAGAGGAAACTTTTTTCGCTGTCCGTAAAAAAATTGATGCATTATCTTTGATGCTGGAGAAACTTGTACAGATTATTATGACTGTAATTGTTATAATTTTACAGCTCAGAGAATATTGCTAATGTCTTCATATCAGAATTATGGCCTCAAGACATATATCACCTCAAAATGTTCAAAGAAATCAAAATATTGATTTTTGGATATGTTGTCCAGAAAAAATTAAAAATCAAGTTGGCAAACCTGGTGGGGAGTAGCCAGATAGGGACACTCAGAGCTAGTTATATGGCCGGAGTCACACTTGCGAGTGTGATGCGAGTCTCTCGCATCAATACCCGGCATTGTCACCGGCACTCGGGACCAGAGTGTGCGGCTGCATGTATTTCTATGCAGCCGCACACTCCGGTCAGAGTGCTAGCGGCAGTGCATGGTATGGATGCGAGAGACTCGCACGAGTTTCTCGCATCACACTCGCAAGTGTGAATCAAGCCTATCTCTCACTATGGTCCCCGGTTTGCTTTTTAAACTATGCCAATGTGGATATGTCTGGCTGCAATTGCACAGCCAGGCTCAAATTCAATTAAAGGGAATCTGTCACCCCATTTTGGCTATATCAGATAAAGATATGCCTGAATAGTGCGTCCCATAAGTAACCTATCGGTATCTATCATATATCCTGACACCCCCGTTTTCATGCCCAAATACCTTTGTAAAGTTCGGTTTTCTGTATGCTAATCTGGGCAGTCCGGTCCGGAGGGCGGTGTTTTTTGCTTCCTATCCCCCGCTCCTCGGCTTCTCTTGCGTAGGTCAGCACAGACGGCGTAGTGTTATGTTTCGGTAGCTGAGGAGGACAGGAATAACAGCAG
>VIAB01015620.1:30465-59037 GCA_009801035.1 Oophaga pumilio | reverse complement strand
TTGTGTCATTCTCAAAACTTTTGGCCATGACTGTATGTAGAAGTTCAGGGAAAAACTGCTAAGGCTAAAGTGATTTACAGCTCTATATTTTAACTCTAGTCTATCAGATGACACTGGTTATGTGATAAAACATTGAGGGTTTACTCATAGACAATGCAACGTTTTAGATGTTTAATGTCAACCATACAGCAAAACATAGTGCGGGTCTGGGTCACACTTGTGAGTGCAACGCGAGAAACTCATGCGAGACTCTCACCTCAATATCCGGCACTGCCGCCGGCACTCAGGACCCAAGTGTTAGGGTTCGAGTTCCCAATGCTGCACAAGGGGAATCTCGAGCCATTCACGCTGCGGTCCCCCATCTGTCTCCAGCCGCAGTGGAGCCTGCTCAGCAGAGACGTCAGTCCCAGCGTCTTGCCCATTCCAATACTGTGCAGAGACTTGCTGCTGCCGCCCATCCTGGATCTTCTATTATAGCCAGTGCTGGAGTAGACGTCTTTAGGATGAAGTACTGCGTATCCCCTTCTGAGCATGCCCAGGATAAGATCTCTCATTGGAGATCAGGGGTCACATGTTCAGGTACTGCAGCGGCTCCTATTGGTCCGCCAGGAAGGTCCTGAAACTACATGTGTTTTGGAACAGTTTCTCATTGGTCCTTTTTCTGGCAGGTCCTGTGGCTGTTACTATAAAGGGGTGGCATGGCTGGGCCGCCATGTGCTAGTATCAAATCTGTTACATGCTTGCGCCAGTGAGGTCATGTATGCATGTGGTTAGGTCTGGCTGAAATAAGCCCCTAGAATACCGGCACCTCCGGTGAGGAGATTGTTGCTTGTGTTCTGACTGCATGACCTCAGACTGCAATCCGCTTAGCAGTCATCTGTGTTCCCTGTGAGTCTAACAGGACACAGTCTTTTTCACAGCGGCTCTGTGACGCAACAGGGTTCGCTTTATAACGCTGGTTCAGCGCCCTAGCGTTTTACTTTGCGGCTCACTGAAGCTAAGTGAGTTCGTACTTATCGCCATATAGCGCTGTGGCATTCCCGTTAGCGGCTCTGGGGATTAACAGAGTTCGCACTAACTGCCACAGCGTGCTACGGCATTTATTTTAGCGACTCTGCGGGATAACAGAGTTCGCTACTTTCGCCATCTTACTAGCACCGGGCTGCGAACGCACCTCTCTACAATATCTATTAGGTGCGTTCCGCAGACCCTAACACCGAGTGTGCGGCTGCATGTATTTCTATGCAGCTGAATGCCCCGGTCCGAGTGCTGGCAGCCATGCTGGGTATTCAGGCAAGAGACTCTCGCGAGTTTCTCGCATTGCACTCGCAAGTTTGACCCCAGCCTTAGGGGAATATTTTCTAGAGAAAGACAAGCTGTTCAATGATTTATTTCAACTGCAATTCAGAATGTTTATTTAACAGGACCAAGGGCCATAAGATATGCCAAAGTGACTGTAAACTTCCACTCATTCACTGTGTCACAACTAACCTTGCTGGAGATAGTAATTTTCTCCAAAATTTGTTTTGCAACAAATTATTTTCTGCAAACCTCAATACTGGAAAGCTTGTAATTGCTCGTCCAATACACATGGGGGAGTGTAGAGAGAGAGAGAGGATCTCCTTGACCATAAGAGCTAACACTTTACAGGTGATCGAGAGGACCCCAGGTGACCATAAGAGCTTATTGTCTACAGAAGAGACAAAAGAGAGGACACCGCTGACCATAAGAGCTTACACTATAAAGAAGAGAGACTGACCCAGTGACTCTGGAGATGGAAAATGACTCTGTTGTAAAAAGTGTGCTCTGCTTGGAACCTATGATCTTGTGATGGCCTAAGTACTAACCACCACTGTACATGGTATGATAGTCCATAAGATATGATAGCTGCAGGGCATTATGGGGAAGCCCGCACAGCAATTAAAAGTAACATTTGCTTGCTTTCTCAGGTTTCAGTAGTGTGGTAAATGGTGCCAAGAAAGTTTTTTATTATTTTACTGAACTGTGAATCAAATCTCAAAATGTTTTAATTTGCGTGAAACTTCAGATTTGAGGAAATTTGACTAAAACTCAATCCTCCGTAGACCAATCCACTCATCTCTAGTGGTCGCATTTCAGCCTTTCTTACCTTGACCATGTCTCTGAGGACTGAAAACCAATGATCCGCTAATCTCAAGTAACCACTACAAGACCACCTAATCTGTCTAAAATTATTGTAATCCAAATATGTAAATCCCCCACTTATGTATAATCACTAGAAACTGCCACCACCAAAATTTGTTAATGAGCTAGCAGTCCTCAGGAAGCCTTCAGTTATTCCATAACTTTTCCACATAATCAAGCTTAACACATGGATTAGTCTTAATGCTTGCCACCTGTTACAATAAAAACACTTATACCTACCTCCCTTTCCGGTGCAGTTCCAGCTTTGCCGACACTCGCGTTCCTGGGACTCTCGTAAGGTTGTTATCTAACGTGAGCCCGGCTCCCAATCAGCACTGACGTCACTGTCAGTAGTAGTACCAACCAAACCCATTTAACATTTGGTCTTTGCCTATGGCAAGTGCGTTAGCAGAGAGGAAGCGGAGGGTGTAATGTATTATATGTCCCATTGCTCGTCTCAATCACAGCAGGATTATGTATCCTCTAACAGCGATATCATTAGCTGGTCAGTCGACCTCATTCACCGCCATAACAGTAAATGTTGTCATAGCATTTCTTCCCATAAACCATAGCCCCCGGAGGGCTAAGGTACATACTACATAAAAATACTTCAAGTTGATATTTTGGACAACATGATTCTAATATTAATCTGTGTTGCAAGATCTGCAAACTGAGTGGTAGGGACACTATTCGTGGTACTAGCACTAAGTCAAGGCAAATGTCAGAGTGGGAATCAGGTGGGGGGAGGGAAGAAGCACTGGCCATTTCACACATAGAGTCAGATGAATTATGTATGATGATATAGATGATGATGTTGATGATGAATCTATGTTTGAACAAACCTTGATAAAAGACAGGGGTGACAAGCAGTTGAAGTAATCAGAGAATGAGGTTGTTGACATTGGTGATACACAGCACAGGCGACATGCACCAAAAACAACCACTGAGGCCAAATTAGCCTTTCATGTTATCAGCTCTGGAGCAGTTAATGCCACAAGTGTTGGTGGAGGAAGATCTACAACATCTGAAATGTCTACTCGTGGTGGTGGAAAGTCATATGTGCAGGCTGTCATGTGTAGAATTTCTTTTGCACATTCTTCGGTTCTCCGCAGGCTTTGCAAGAGCAAAATAAGCTGTGTATGTCCACAGAGTTTTAGACTAGGAACTAGGACTCTCATCAGCTCATGAAGCGATATCAGTTGCTCATTTGGAAAAGACAAGTTGGCCAGCAATCAAATCATGCCTAAAGTTTGTCCTACTGCCCATGTTCACCATGCTTATCCTATGTCAGCCAGACTGCACCCTTAGATAGCACCAGTTCAGTGTCATTATCACCACGATCATACAGTAATTGTCATCCTTCTCTACTATCTATCATACTATAAGCACACCTTCTCCTCCTATTCCCCATTCAAGAGGCAAATATCCATAACTGATTGTGTGTTGAGGATACAAATGCTCTCAGTCATACGCTGGATTGCCAACTTAGCTTGGAACTTAAGGAATATACTGTCTTTCGAGAAATGATGGAGCATGCTCAACCTCAATGGAAGATAACAAGCAGCCATTATTTCTCACAGAAAGAGGTATCTGGTCTCTGTTTTCATGTGCAGAAAAAAGTATGCCACTGGACTTGTCTTTGAGGTAAAAGTGCACTGCACTGTAGATATTTGGTGTAGATGACTGGGTGAATTATTTAGTAGCAGTGATGTACCAGCACATCTGGGAAAGATGCTTAGATCCTCTTGTAAGGTACCCAAGTGAGCTGGACGTGGATGAGCTACAGCTTCCACACAGGCTAACACCATACAGAAAAACTGTGTCCAATTCCCAGTGTGCTGTTAGCTGTGGGGTGCATCACAGTCACTTATGGGCCAAAGGCCTTTGCTGACTCCAGGCTTTCATCTTCAGCAACCGCCACCAGGGTCGCCATCAGGGCATTACTGGGGCATCTCTTCTGCTGATTGGGCCCGAGCGGCAGGATTCTACCGATGCAGTAACTGAACCTGCGTCCGAGACACAGGTTCAGTTACTCTATTGCCTTGCAGGCCCGCACGGCAATAGTTATAGCCGCCAGTCAATCGGAGGCTGGCAGTGATGTCAGTGCACGTTGCCGGCATATGATGTCATTGTCAATCGCTAGCAAGGGCACGCTTGACATGCCGGGAGATATCATCACTGCAGGAGCGCGGTCAGGTAAGAAAAGTTTTTTGTTTTTTTTTCATTTTTATTGAAAGCGGCAATATGTTTCACCGGCAGGATGGAGACACGGGGGCAGAATGGAGACAGGGTGCAGGATGGAGACATGGGGACAGGATTGAGACACAGGGCAGGATGGAGACATGGGGCTGAATGGGAGGCATGGGGAAGGATGGAGACATGGGGCAGAATGGAGACAGGAGGCAGGATGGAGACACGGGGGCAGAATGGGAGACACGGGGGCAGGATGGAGGCACGGGAGCAGAATGGGAGACACAGGGAAGGATGGAATCACGGGGCAGGATGGAGAAACGGGGCAGGATAGAGTCACGGGGCAAGATGGAGACACAGGGGCAGGATGGAGTCATGGGGGCAGGATGGAGACACGGGGCAGGATGAAGTCACAGGGGCAGGATATAGACACGGGCAGGATGGAGACACGGGGAAGGATGGATTCACAGGTGCAGAATGGAGTCACAGGGGCAGGATGGAGTAACGGGGCAGGATGGAGTCACAGGGCAGAATTGAGACATGGGGCAGGATGGAGACACAGGGGCAGGATGGAGACATGGTGCAGGATGGACACAGATGGGGCAGGAATATGAGGCAGGATGGAAACAGATGGTGCATGATCATGGGCCAGGATGGAGACAGATGGTGCAGGATCATGGGGCAGGATGGATACGATGGGGACAGATGGGGCAGGATCATGGGACAGGATCATGGGGCAGGATCATAGGGCAGGATCATGGGACAGATGGGGCAGGATCATGAGACAGATAGGGCAGGATGAGACATCACATGGGGGCAGGATGAGACATCACATGGGGGCAGGATGAGACATCACATGGGGGCAGGATGGGACATCACATGGGGGCAAGATAGAACATATGGCTGGAGCCAGGAATGAGACACACGGGGGCCAGGATGAGGGATATTGTTACCATAGGGGATAATTAAGGGATGTTATTACTGCAGTGATGTATTTATTTTATCCCACCAAGGACAACATCTGCAAGGAGTTTGTATGTTCTCCCCGTGTTTGCGTGGGTTTCCTCCGGGTACTCCGGTTTCCTCTCACACTCAAAAAAAACCATACGGATAGGGAATCTAGATTGTGAGCCCCATCGGGGACAGCTATGATAATGTGTGCAAACTGTAAAGCGCTGCGGAATATGCTAGCACTATATAAAAATAAAGATTATTATTATTTATTATTATTTTTTGAGGATAATATTTTAAATGGGGAGGCGGTCCTGTTACTGTGCAGAGCAACACTATCTACTTTTTTTCTTAATCTGGTGTAGATTAGAATTTTGGAAAAAATAAGTAATGTGTTCTGCAAACGGTGCTCTAGGTAACTGTGTTATTTCCTGCAGAGACGAGCCCTGGCTGGAAGAAGTGACGGCAGTCTGTCCTGGATGAAGATTAAAAGCGAAGATGAAGGACTTCACCTAGAGACGTCACTGATGAGTCAGTGTGTTACCTGTACACTGACACTATACACTGTATTCTATATACAGTGATCCTGTGTACAATGTCACCAGTGGTCACTGTATTACCTTTACATTATACACTATATACAGGGTTCCTTTGTATAATGTCACCGGTGATCACTGTGTTACCTGTACACAGACACTGCATACTAAGTACAGATCTCCTGTGTATAATGGCACTTATGGTAATATTAGTATTGTGTTTTTTTTATTACTGATCAGTATTGTAGTATTCAGTCACTATGTGGTGGTAATATGTTGTCCGTCCATGGTGTGGCAGTATTTGTTCCTTGTATGTGCTATTATTCGGTCACTATAAGGTGGTAATATGTGGTCTGGTCATGGAGTGGTGGTATTTGTTCCTTGTATGTGGCATTACTGGTCACCATGTGGTGGTAATATTGGTCTGGTCATGGTGTGGTGGTATTTGTTCCTTGTATGTGCTATTATTTAGTCACTATGTGGTGGTAATATGGTGTCTGGTCATGGTGCGGTGGTATTTGTCTCCTGTATGTGATATTATTGGTCATTTTATAAATTGAAAAATAAATAAATATACCTAAATTGTATTGGATATTTTAACAAATGTTTAACAGGTTGGAGTAGAGTAGGGCCTGGCCAAAAGAGTCTACCTTGTCATGTTGGCGGCTTAAAAAATCTTTGACTGTGGACAGTTCGAGGGGTGGAGGCGGGGTTGGGATGGAGCCTGGGCGGAATCTCAGGGGCAGCCCTGACCGCCGCACACGATCCAGAAGACACCAAGTGCTTTTCAACATTCAAACTTTTACTGAACAATTCACATTGATTACAGTGGAGCATGTAGAATAGGTTACAGTCTTTCCCTCATGTACTGGACATACCTTCAGCCCTAGCACTCATTCCGGTTCCAGCATCCCTTTTCCTGCTGTCTCCACTACCTCTAGGGATTCCTCTTCACCAGTGGCAGTGCACCTTGATTCCATCATCCACCACCTTTTAAGACCCGTGTCCATCTTCCCCTGCAGGCCTGGAAGGTGCGATATGCCCAATGGCCCCAATCTCGAGGTCCTGGGCCTGACGAATGGATCCGAATGGAGGAGTTATATGGCAATCCACTTCCCAGAGTGATAGGCCCATGTTGGCTCTAGCAGCCCACTGCACTTGAGCTCCACGAAGAACTTGCTTAAACCTTCCACTACTCTAGTCCTAACCACACATAACCAGGAAGTTCCTCTCCTTTTATTAACACTATTTTCCTCCATCTGTGGGCCTGTACCTAACATTAACTATTCCTTTTCTATTTCCTATCTCCTATCATATATTACTAATAATCTGTGCTTCCTTTTATCTATAAATACTTATCTTTATAGAAAAATATTTAGACTTGAGAGTCCTCAGTGGTTGATACCTTTTAATGGCTAACTGAAAAGATGGTAACAAATTGCAAGCTTTCGAGACTACTCAGGTCTCTTCATCAGGCATAGTCTATGCCTGATGAAGAGACCTGAGTAGTCTCGAAAGCTTGCAATTTGTTACCATCTTTTCAGTTAGCCATTAAAAGGTATCAACCACTGAGGACTCTCAAGTCTAAATATTTTTCTATCTACTGGCTAACACGGTACTAAGATACACATCTTTCCTATATCTTTATAGACTATTATGGGGTTTCGACACTTGCCCTGCTATTCTACACATTACCATAACATAACACATTATATAGGGAATATACACATACACATTGAATGCATAAAACACATAATACTGTTCACATTTTATATCCTAAAAAATATGAATGAAATTAAACAAGTTTTTTGTATATAGCACTCGTGTTAAATACAAAAGAGCAAATGGATAAACAATAATTTAAAGCAAAAACAATGGGAGGCAAAAATAGAGAAATCTAAAGCTTGCTGTGACACTGGTATTTTTTTCCTTTTACATTAAATTAGTATGGAAACACATTTCGACTTGCCCGTGGTAAATCAGAAATGAGAATCACCTGTGATTGTCAGTGCCCATGTGACATGAATTAGCCAATGAATGATGACTTCAGTGTTGCACTACACTATCCAGCAAAGTCACTAAAGGAGACGCAAAGCCTCCAAAAATTCAATATAAGCAGCAAAAAAAAAAATATCAACACTTACCTGCCCAGATCTCAGAGCAAATGCACTGCAGGGTGCAGCCAGCCCATAAAGCAAGATGTTAGCAGCATCAGATAGTGTAGTGCAGGACTTGTAAGCATGGGGACCTTTGGCGCAGGTTACAAGCTTACGTATTTTGGCCAAAATATCAACTAATACCCCACTATTTTTGTATTTTTTGCATTGTATTTTTCGGGGTGCAGCTAAGCCCAAGCACTTTTGGTCTCGCATGAGGGGTGTTCACACTGGTGCGCATTGAGAGTGTACTGGCCAGCCCGCCTAATCGAAGAGTAGGGGCGTGACTAATAGACTGTGAACCAGACACTATGCATTATCCTTGTGTGAACGGCACCCTACGCGGGCTTCTATTGTGCAATTGTATACTGGGCAGTCACCCCCTCCCTATATGGGTATGTGGAGAGTGGCTGTTTTATCTGGTATTTTGCACCTGTGCTGCTAACATCTTGCTTTATGGGCTGGCTGCACCCTGCAGTGCATTTGCTCTGAGATCTGGGCAGGTAAGTGTTGATATTTTTTTTTTTTTGCTGTTTATACTGATTCAGGACATAAGGCAAGGGTGGAGGCCCCGGCATCTTCACCTGGAGAAGTATCCCGAGGAATAGGGCGAGGTAGGGCACCCCCTAGTGTTAGGGACAGGGAAGGCACCCCTGGTCCCGGGTCGGTCACCCAACAGCTGAGTCATGACAATCGCCTTTCCCAAACTGTCATATTTTTCTACAAATTTCCCGGCTGCACACTGTGTTTTATAGTGCTATATTGTACTGTTGTTGAGAAATGCTACACAATCAGGAATCGGCTCCCAAATTAGAGTTAATTTTTTTTACCAGCTACTTGACGACCCATTGTTTCTTCCCTTTTAAAACAGCTAGCCTGCTCCTTTTCACTATATGATAAAAACTATTGTAATTGTTTACTCATTTTGAGAATAGCAAAACCGTTTCAGATCCCTAAAACTTTAAAAAAAAAAATTTTTTATTGAGAATCTATTGCGTCTTCAATTTCTAACCAGGGCATCTTTTTCTACTAGAGTATGAAGGACACTGGGAGCTTAAATACCATAAAGTACAATATATGGACATGACATTACGTAGATTCTAAATCTTATTTTTGCAAAAAACTACATAATACTTTAACTCAAATTTATACAGACAAGACAAATCAAAAATGTACATATAACCATCGAGAAAAAGTAGTGACTATAAAAACAGGTGGGCAACAATACAAAAATGGGGCAATACAATAGGTATACAGTATATCAGGGAGTAAACAGTTTAACAATAATATACAGGGTAATCTACAGTGTAAGATTCATTATAGTAAGAGTGTGAGCGCTTAGGCACAGAAACAACCATCATAGTGTGACAGGTGTCAGCAGCACACACCAGAGAAACATGCCTCATATCCATGAAGCCTAAGAATTGCGCCGGGGCCCCCGCGCATCTATTCCTACTAACTAAAATGAAAGAATAATTTTTGGACTGCTTATGGTAGAGTTATCACATTTTCATTTATTGAAGAACAAAACTTTTGGTACTCTCCAAACATTGATAATTTTTGCACTTTACACATCTTCTTCCATTTGTACGAACTCTGTAATTTTTTAACTATTTTTATAGTCTATTTGTGCACTGTGTTGTTACATTATTTGTTGGTTACCATCCATTAGCATCCATTTTCCTCGAGCCATATTTTTTTAGGTCATTTTGACATTAACAAGGCTGTGTTTCATTAAAGGGGTTGTCAGGTCTAAAATTTAAAACTCTGCAAGCACTTGGTGTAACTGCAGACTTTTGAAATTTTGCCATTCTCTGCCTTGGAAATGGCGGTCTGGTATGCGATATGCATACTCCTGGGCAGAACCTGTCTAGCAGACGCGACCTCGCTCAATAGAAGTGTATGGAGCCAGGCCATGCAATGTCTAGTGGGTGCGGTGTCTAGTGGTGCGGCCTCACTCCATACAAGTGTATGGGTGAAGGGGAAAAGGAAAATAGTCAGCTCACCAGTCTTCTGCAGGTTTCTCTGATTGAACACGCACGGAGAAACCTTGACTATGGAGCGTATGGAGCGATGCTATGCCTACTAGACAGATTCTGCCCAGAAGTATGCATAAAGCATACCTAACCGCTGTTCCTGGGGTTGAGAACAGCGAATCTTCGCATGGCTCAGCGCATTCGTTCAGGTGATTCAAAAGTCGACAGTCATACATAGTGACTGCAGAGTTTTCATTTTAGTCCAGACAACCCATTTAAAGAGCTTGGAAATTGTTTATTACAGTACTAGGAGACCTTAGAGTTTTGTACAGGTCTTTTTCAGGCAATTAGTCTTTACAGTATTGAGATTTTCTGCAGTTGAATGGTTTTGAAAAATTTGTCAAAGACAATGCCCTGCAACTATCCCTACATTTACTGCAATGTTGAGCAAAAGGAGAAATAATAAGGCACCAAAAGCTTAAATGACTGAGTAAATAATGATCTTGTATGAAATAACCACCTTGTGGAAAATAGTGTTTGCTCTTTGGGGGAGACTGGAATTATATAGTTGGAGAATTCTAATTTTAAAAGTATTGTTTATCTTTATTTACTGCTAGACACTGATTTTACTTTCACTTCCTATGTAATGTTCAAATGAAAAGGTACTGTATGTCAAAGTGAATATAGACAGAATGAGAGGTGTGGACTTATCACAATGCAAACATTATATACATGCCCCCTACATTTTTGCTAATGTAAGACATTAACCTCAAATATCTCTCGTGTCTCTTAGGTACCATTAATGCCAAAGAGTAACTTACATGAAATGTTGGTTTTGGCTGGGCATTATGAGCAATGAATCTTATGTGATTATTACCCAACATTGAAAGCTATACTATTTCTCATATTTTCTTGTTATGACAGAATGCTTCTCAGGAGAACAGTTAACATGCTCTAGACAGTGTGTTTCTTGTTCACACTCTTACAAATAGTCATAAATATATCTGGTGTGTCAGAAGATGGGTAAATTTCTGCGGTATGAATATGCAGAAAAATAAACCCTATAGCTTTACATTCAATCTGTACAATGATGCTCTATTGCATCATCTGCAACATAATCTCTCTGTGCAAATTAACTGTGTTAGGGTTGGCGGATTGCACTAAATAAAGATGTATAATAAAGTGCAATCGCAACCCTGGGTCCACCATACAGAGATGTGAAACTGCTGATAAAGAGTAATGACGGAACCTAGACAGCAAGCGATTGCTAGATCACACTGTGTTAAATGCCACACCGTGTGAACGATACACAGAGTACCCTGCTCCTTTACTTCACCGAGCGGTACTGAACAAAAGAGCACTTGGTGCAATACCCTGTTAAACGTCACTGGGATAAAGCAAATATGATTCTAGGTGGGGTCCCAATCGCTCCCCCCAGGGAAGTCTAGGTTGGTGGTTGTGCTTGCTCTGTAACTCAGCTGTGCTGTTATGGAAATTTGGTTAGGATAAATCTATCCTTCTGTGTTTCTGCCGCTGTTACCAAATTAGACTAAGTCTTTTTCAGAGCGCTCTAACGAAATGAAGACTGTCCACGCACAGAGTGTCAGCATAAAACTTTGTCAAGACTGAAACTTTATTATTCATTCATAGTCTTATACCTTTTCAAACAAGGGGTGGTTAGTCAATTAACATACAATTAGAAGCTGCTAGATTATTGGCTGTTTGAATATAAAAAAATATAACAAAACGCTAAATTAGCAGATTTATTACTTATGCCCTAGCTTTCCTGCGAAATCAGCAGAAACTAGCCATCTACTCAGACCATCTGCCATTAGTTCCGTTTTCATGTCTGAGAAAGTCCCAGTGAGCTGTCTAGCTCTTGCACCAGCCTGACTTATGTGGGTCAGGGGTCATGTCTTAAGCAACTGATTATAGCTTGCATCAGCTCTGCATAGATATGTGTGGGTACAGAAGTTTTTAAGCAAGTGAGATCTACCTAAATATACATGAATATACATGGAATACATGAAACACATATATATTCCCATCACAATCCCCCCTTAGATATCACTTACCCTAAAAACCTGCTCCTGTCCCAAAGCGCTGCAACTCTTTTGTGCTGCCGATGGGCTGACACATGTCTAGTACATGCCCCCCCATCGCTACAGTCTTTTCACAAATGGGCGGTCAGGAGATCTGTCCCTAGCAGGGGTTCATAACTTTGCAATTATAGTCTCTTTATTCAACTGCATACTCAGAAAAAGGTGTGTATTCTTCATCAGGTACGTCATCTATCCGGTCAAGCAGGGCATCCACAACATCATTCTGGCTTAGGTGTCTCTTCTGGTACGAGAGCTTCCTTGCAATGCGATGCGTGGATCCAAGCAGGCTTTCCCTCTAGTTTCACAGAGGTTGGTGTCATCTGGGGCTCTTGGAAAGGACCATCAAATCTGGGATCGAGCGTTCTCCTTTCCAACTTTTTCACCAACACCCAGTCTCCTGGCTTCAAGGAGTGCATACCGGACACTAAGTCTGGATCTGGCAGTGAAGAGAAAAACTCGAGAATGGACATTAGTTTTTGGTCAATTCAATTACATAAGCAGACAAGATATCATTTTGCATAGCCAGCTGCTGAGGGAAGAATACACCTAACTTGGGACTAGACCCAAACAAAATTTCATATGGCGACAGCTTTTCTGGGCCTCTGGGAGTGTCTTCATTTAGCTTTTCTACTTTCTTACTGCTTTGGGGGTGGTATGGAGTGTGTAGGCCTAAATCTGACCCTACTGCTGACCAGATTTTGCATGTCAGATTTGTTGTGAATGCGGGTCCCTGATCACTCTCTATCACTTCTGGAACCCCATATCTGCACACTATGTTCCGAAAGTAGCTTCTTTGCAGTAGTCTCTGGTTATTCACTGGGAAAGCTTCTGTCCATTCTGAAAACACATCTTTGACCACAAGGGCGTATTCGAATCCTCCACTTGGCGACATCTGGATGTGGTCTATCTGGATCCTCTGGAAGAGGGTAGAGTGGTCTGGCCAGATGATGTGGGGGGGCTTTTTCCACACTTCCAGGCTTGCATTTGCCGCAGGTCAGACAGCTGCTAGTGAATTTGGCTGTTAGGGTGGAGATCCCTGGAGCGAACCAGTAAGCACCAATCAGATCATTCATCTGTGTCTTTGTTCTGTGTGTGTGTGTCCATGCGCCCATTGAATCACCATAGGGTACACGCTCTGCGGTAGGCAGGGTTTGGAGTCCATTGGAGTCCATTGTAGATAACCTTCCTTCTTCACGTGTTACTTCTTTTGCATTCAGCTCTCCTTCTCCTTTGGAGCTTGGTCTTGCAACTTGTTGAGTAGATCCCAGGACGTCTTTTTGTCAGGATTCTTGTCTTCAGTCGTCATGTAGCAGCTGTCCGGCTCTACGACCTCTCCCACTTCTCCATGATGTTTTCCTTTTGCCGCCTCTTCGGCTGCCATGTCCGCCATGTTATTGCCTCATGCCTCTTCTGCTCTCAGCTTTCCATGCGCTATGACTTTCCAATTGCCACCATTTTGGAAGTTGGAATGCATCCAGCAGGTCCCTGATGGCTCCATGATGATTCACGGTTGTCCCACTTGCTGTGATGAAGTCCCTTGCAGCCCAGATGGGCCCAAAATCGTGTGCTATGCCATGCGAGTACCTGTAGTTGGTGTAGATGTTTGCAGTCTTGCCTTCTGCCATCTGGCAGGCCTTTGTCAGTGCTATCAGCTCTGCTTCCTGGGCTGACAGGCTAGGTGACAGACTTCTGGACCACAGGATTTCTTGATTGCTGGTCACTGCACTTCCAGTGTGGAATCTTCCTTCATCATCTGCAAATCTGGAGCCATCCAAGTAGAGGATAAATTCTGAGATGGTCAGTGGCTTATCCGCCACACTGGGTGGTATACCGCAAATTTTGTTCTGAAAAGTCCATATCCGTATCCCCATTTGGGAGTGGGAGTAGAGAGGCCGGGTTGAGGACTGTAGGTCTGGAGATGGTGACATTGACAGAGAGCACTGGAGGCGATGATGCCTGGCAGTGGAGAGATTATTTGGTTGAGCTTGATTGAGGATTGCCAAGATTTCGTGCGGAGTGAGAGTTTCCAGTGGCTGTCCAAGAATGATGTCAACAGTCTTGTCCAGGAAGGTGTGTGCTGCAAATACTGCCATCAGGCAGGAGGGTGCTCCTCTTGCAACTGGATCCAAGCGGGTTGAGAAGCAGCCTAAGAGTCTCTGTTTTCCCCCGTGAATCTGTGTCAGGACTCCAGTAGCATGACCTTCTTTTTCCATCAGGTAGAGACGGAAGGGCTTCTCGTAGTCAGGTAGGCCGGGTACTGGCGCTGAGACTATGGAGTCTTCCAATTTCCTGAATAAGTTGAAGGCTGCGTCCGACAGAAGGAGCGGAGTTGCGTTGATGCAATCGCGCAGAGGCTGCATTAGGACTGAGGCATCAGGGATCCAGGTTCTGCGTCACGACACTAGACCAAGGAAGGCCTGCAGCATCTTCGAAGTTGTTGGGGGAGCTATCTTCTCCACATTGGCCTTCCAGTCATCTTTCAGGTGTTTCACCTGGTGGGCAATACAGTGTCCCAGGAACATAGCTTGCTTCTGACACCACTGAACATTGTTCTTCAAGACCTTGCGTTGTTGTTCCTCCAGGTAGAGTAGGAGAGACAAGGAATGGGCTGTGCAGGTGTCGATGTCAACCACACAAAGGAGAAGGTCATCCACGTGTTGTAGGAGAGTGACTCCTGCATATTCTGCAATCCAGTTGACGAGGATGGAGGACATTGTCTTGGTGAACCTTGAAGGGCTGTTCTGAGCTCCTTGGGGCATCACTGTCCATGTGCACTGCACTGGTGCGTGAAGGCAAACATGTCATCCAGGTGAAGGGGAACATTGAAGAAGGCGCTGGTCAGGTTGATCACCGTGAGTACTGTTGCTGTGGCTGGCACATTTGAGAACAGAGTGTGCGGGTTCAGCACAGTTGGGGCTTCAAATACCTTAGCCTTCTTCACGGCCTTCAGGCCTTGCACCATTCTGAACTCGGTTGGTTCTCCTTTTACAGTCTCTTTCTTCACTGTGGAAAGCTGGGATTGATTCCGATGGGCGAGGTGGCCCAGTCTGGCCTTGTCCTTCACAATGCTGCAGGGGACTCCCATCTCCCGGCACAGAGCTAGCGGGTAAACAAGCCGTCTACTAAGATCCACATCATGAGATATGATGACCAGCTGGCTTTCTTGTTCTCCACCAAGGCAGTCGCTGTGTTAACACCTGCTCTGATCACAGGGGGTCTTCTTGTTGGGACGTCTCCTTCACCAGCTGCTTTTTGCTCAGCACGGGCCATCACTCCTTCTTTCTCTCCATCTTTCTCTCTCCCCCCTCCATCTTTCTCTCTCCCCCCTCCTCTACACCTCACTCCTCCCTCATCACACCTCACTCCTCCCACAACACACCCCTCTCCTCCTTCCTCCTCCTCCATGACACATCCCACTCCTACCTGACACCTCCCTTCTTTCTCTTTTTCCTCCTTCATTATCAACTGGGCCAACGCCCAACCAAAGCAATGTGGTGTCACTGTATTCAGTGCCTACAGCACAAGGCACCCTGTCTGTCCCATGCACAGTACAACCATTGCCAGTTATGATATCAGGACAAGAAAGTGAAAATCTCCCTACACAAAACACCGCAGGTAGCCCCCAGATACAACAGCCTGCAGAGCCCACAGCTCGGGCTTCACAGGGGGAGAAGTGTAGCTACAGACATTAATGAGGAACCTCAGTACCGAGCAGAGCTGCCAGCATGGAACTATGACACTGATCCACCGCAGCTTCAGCAAGGAGGGGGGACATCCCCATGCAGCAAGACAAATTTTAAGCTCGGATTTCATGTTATGGAAATTTGGTTAGGATAAATCTATCCTTCTGTGTTTGCTGCCGCTGTTACCAAATCAGACTAAGTCTTTTTGAGAGCGCTCTAACGAAATGAAATCTGTCCACGCACAGAGTGTCAGCATAACACTTCGTCAAGACTGAAACTTTATTATTCATTCATAGTCTTATACCTTTTCAAACAAGGGGTGGTTAGTCAATTAACATACAATTAGAAGCTGCTAGATTATTGGCTGTTTGAATATAAAAAAATATAACAAAAGGCTAAATTAGCAGATTTATTACTTCTGCCCTAGCTTTCCTGCGAAATCAGCAGAAACTAGCCATCTACTCAGACCATCTGCCATTAGTTCCGTTTTCATGTCTGAGAAAGTCCCAGTGAGCTGTCTAGCTCTTGCACCAGCCTGACTTATGTGGGTCAGGGGTCATGTCATAAGCAACTGATTATAGCTTGCATCAGCTCTGCATAGATATGTGTGGGTACAGAAGTTTTTAAGCAAGTGAGATCTACCTGAATATACATGAATATACATGGAATACATGAAACACATATATATTTCCATCACACTAACCGCATACACCGCTGGAGACAGATGCTAAGCCAAGCGGGAGTTCCCACCCTACACTGCCTGCCTAGACACACTGTTGCCGTTATAAGACCGGCACACGAGCACACAGAGTGGTAGAGTATCCACTCACACACTCCATCACAAATGACACTAGCGCATTGGCGTGCGCCTCTGAGAACCTTTTATATGTAAAGCTCATGTCCAGTCGGACAGGACCTTGCTTGTGGGCCCATCCAGAGCTGCCATATCACCAGAGCAACTGATGGCCGACCACCAATGAAACGCTGCCAAATCACGGACAGGCTCAGTGAGGAGGTTTCTGGACTTAGTCTCCAGATCGTCTGCTCGCCGCTTCCTATCGCTGGTTACCATTGTTAGGGGTCGAGTTCCCGCTTCTGCACAAGGGGAATCTCGAGCCATCCCCGCTGCGGTCCCCCATCCGTCTCCGGCCGCAGTGGAGCCTGCTCAGCAGAGATGTCGGTCCCAGCGTCTCGCACATTCTAATACTCTGCAGAGGATAACTGCTGCCTCTCCAGCTCCTGTTATTGTAACCAGTGCAAGTCAACGGCGAGCAGACGTATTTGGGACTAAGTCCTGTGTATTACCTTCTGAGCATGCCCAGGGTAAGATCTCTCATAGGAGATCAGGGGTCACATGCTCGGCTACTGCAGCGACTCCTATTGGTCCTCCAGGAAGGTCCTGAAGCTGCTTGAGTTCTGGGGCAGGCTTCCATTGGTCCTTTCTGGAAGGTCCTGCAGTTCTTGCTGCTATAAAAAGCTTGCATGACCGCACGGCCATGCGCTAGTATCATATCTGTTACATTCTTGCGCCAGTGTGGTCTTATGCATGTGGTTAGGGACTTGGCTGAAATAAGCCCCTAGAATACCGGCACCTCCGGTGAGGAGTTTGTGTGTTTGAATTCAGGGCTCTGGCTGAAATAAGCGCCTAGTATACCGGCACCACAGGTGAGGAGTTTGCTGTGTGTATGGCATGACCACAGACTGCAATCGCTTAGCAGTCATCTGTGTCGCCTGTGAGTTTGACAGGACAAAGTCTTTTTCACAGCGGCTCTGTGAAGTAACAGAGTTCGCTTATACCGCCATTTAGTGCTACGGCATTTTCATCTACGACTCTGCGGGATAACAGAGCTCGCTCATACTGCCTATTTGCTCCATTTTACTAGCAGCAGGCTCTGCCTGCATGGTGGACCCCGGGCTGCGAACGCACCTCTCCTTAATATCTTTTAGGTGCGTTCCGCCAGCCCTAACAACCATAGACTTAGCTGGAGAGCCAGCAGTAACCAAACAAACAGCACGAGCCTGAGCAAGACACTGGGACCTATGTCTATGCTCAGCAGCACCTGCAGTTACAAGGCTTCGAATCTACCCTGTGCAGTGGGAGAATCACTGCTCCTAACATTACCTGACCGCTAGCATCCCCCGGCGACGCTTGCCACGCTCAAAAGCCGCAATAAGCTGGGGGCAAGAATGTGCTCTATAGGCTCCCAGGTCCTATCCTCTGGTCCATGACCCTTCCAGTCAACCAAAAATAATTTTTTGCCGCGCACCACCTTGGACCCAACAATGGCATTGACCTCAAAATCGTCCGAGGACGTATCCGAGCCTCCAGCAGGAGACCCAGAAAACCAGGCTATATACACAGGTTTTAGAAGAGTTGGTGATGTTCAAGTGCAGCAGAAGACTGAGGCGATAAACTACAGGATTCACCTATTCAATGACCTTTAAAGGACCTAGGTAACGGGGAGCAAATTTAGTGGACTCTACATGCAGCCTGATGTTACGAGCTGACAGCCACACTAAGTCACCCGAGGCAAAGACGGAGCGGGATGACGATGCGCTTCGGCGGACGCCCTCATCCTATCCTTTGACACCTTAATTGCATCATGCATGCTATTCCAGATGTCACGCGCCTCCACTACCCAGTCCACCACCCTAGAGTTGGAAGATGAGATAGGCAAAGGCACAGGGACATGCGGATACTGACCGTATTTCAGGAGAAAAGGCGTCTGCCCCGTGGAATCGGCGACGGCATTGTTTAGCGCAAACTGTGCCCATGGCAGCAGCAGGGATGACCAGTTGTCATGCCTGGCGGACACAAAGTGCCGCAGATGAGTGACCAGTGTCTGGTTGGTCCTCTCTTCGAGCCCATTCGTCTCAGGATGATACGCTGAGGACAAATTGAGCTCTATACAGAGCAGACAACAAAGCTCCCTCCAGAAACGAGAGGCAAACTGGGGACCATGGTCACTGACAACCTTGTCAGGCATCCCATGAAGGCGGAACACGTTGTTGATGAGCAATGCCGCCAGAGCCCATGCAGATGGTATATGCGGAAGAGGAACCAGGTGTACCATCTTGAAGAATTTTTCAGTGATCACCCAGGTGACCTTATTAATATGAGATTTGGGCAGGTCCACTATGAAGTCCATCACGACCACCTCCTAGGGCCTATCTGCCACAGGCATAGGATAAAGCAACCCCGTCGGTCTCTGCCTGGAAGGTCGATTTCTGGCACACGCGACACAGGCTTGCAAATACTCCCTGACATCCCGTGCCATCCGAGGCCACCCATAAGACCACCCTAGAAGCTCTGTGGTCCATTTAGTACCAAAATGGCCACGCAATTTGGAGGTGTGTGCCCACGAGAGAACCTCCGGCCGCAGATTAGGTTGAACATAGGTCTTGCCTGGAGGTACCTGCTCTATTGACACCGGTGCCACGGTCCGAATGCTCTCAGGAGGAACTTTAAGACGTAGCTCGTCCCCATCCTCGGATAACACTACAGAAAGGGACAGGGCTTCGCGAATTCTTCTCTCCGGTCAAAAAATGGATGGTAAAAGAATAAAGACCACCTGGCCTGATGAGAATTCAGCCGTTGGATGATTTGCAGACATAGGAGGTTTTTGTGGTCCGTGAATACCTTAAAGAGATGCCGAGCCCCCTCCAGGAGATGTCTTCACTCCTAAAAAGCCAATTTCATGGCCAGCAACTCTCTGTCCCCAATGGAATAATTCCTCTCCACTGGTGTGAAGGTCTTGGGAAAAAAAGAAATAGGGATGTTTCAGACCTTAAACATCCTATCAGTACAGGACTGCTCCAGCACCAATGGAATAGGCATCCACCTCCAGGATGAAGGGCTTATCCACACCAGGCCAATGCAGAACTGGCACCCTAGTGAAGTAAGACTTTAGGGAGTTAATGGTCTTATGATCACACCATATCAGGACAGAAGTCCTTTATATATCTGGCCTCCTGATGAGCCGACAGAGATGTGTATCTCTAGCCTATATCAAAAAATGACCAAAGGAGACATGTCTATATAGTTGTTGTGGTCCCAATTGTTTATTGTGCACAGAGGCACAGGTTTTTTCTTTTTTTTTTTGGGGGGGGGAAGAATGCTGGAATATGGGGCATCAATTTTCCCAGTTGATTTAAGATGAATGTATGACCATCCCCTGGCAACATGTTTGTGTGTTATGCTTACTGTCCATGACCTGTGCTGGTGGTCATCATATGCACCCTTCATAAATACAGTCAATGCCTCAAACTCATTGTCTATTGTGACTAGTCTAGAGGGCATATCATGGTAACTGTCTAAAAAGGACGGGACCTATATTGAATGACGTGGGATATCAAGTGCACCTTTAATTTTGATGCCAAAAGTTAGGTGGTTAAGAGTTTATCATATAAATGGTTATTTATGTATGACTTCTTCTTTGAGAGGAACCTCTGTATCCCAGGCTCTTCATCATCTCTACTCATAAGACGTAAGGAAGGTCATAGGTTGACATTCATGCAATTTTTGCCACAATCTGACTGTGTGTTCAATTACATTGATTTTATATATATTGGGGTGTAGGGTCCCTCTTCTAGACATAGGATCGGTCTATGTATATTGGTTAGGGGATCCTTTAGTATATCGGGTTGGATCCCCGTAGTGGCTGCAGAGTGTATTGGGGCCCCCAGGGACAGCCATCGTTGAGCAGGGGCGCCACAACGTTCCCCCCTATGGTGCCAACCTCCACGGCCAGGAAGGTATCAGCCTAGCCTTGAAAGTATAGACCTTTAGGATCTCCGCATTTTATGTTTGTTATGTGGAACACTGTTTTTTTTTAAGTGTGTGGTTTTTTTGGGCACTTTCCCTTGGTGTGGACCAGTTTTTTGGTGATTTTAACTAATAAAGTATTTTTAGAGGGAAATTTATGATTTATTTATATTAAGACCCTAATTGTATCGACATTTAATTAAGGTCTTGGAGACCTCCTCAGACCACTGCTTAGGATTAGCTCACTTCTTAGTGAGGGCTACCAAATGAGCTGCTAGAGTGGAGAAGTGGGGAATGATCTGGCGGTAGTAATTGATGAATCCCATAAAGTGCTGCACCTCTTTAAGGGAGTGAGGCTCCTGCTAGTTCAACAATGACTCCAGCTTAACAGGGTTCATGGCTAAACCCTTGGCTAAAACGATATACTCCAAGAATGGTAGGGACTCCTGCTCAAACACGCACTTCTTCAGTTTGTCAAAAAGAGAATTGGCGCACAGGAGCTCAAAGACCTTACACACATTTTACAGTGAGTGTCGATATCCGGAGAGTAGATGGGAATATCATCCAAATATACCACCACGGATATGGATACCAATGCCTGAAAGATGTAATTTACGAAGTCCTGAAAGACTGCGGGGGCATTACAGAGACCGAATGGCATAACTAGGTATTCATTATGACCATCCCGGGTGTTAAAAGCGGTTTTCCATCCGTCCCCTTCACAAATACGGATTTGATTATAGGCCCCATGCAAGTCCAATTTGGTAAATATCCTAGCACCCCGCAGCCTATCAAAGAGCTCGGATATTAGAGGCAAAGGATATTTGTTTTTTTATTGTGATGGCATTCAAACCCCTATAGTCTATGCAAAAGCGTAACTCTCCACTCTTCTTTTGGACAAAGAAGAACCCTGCCCCATCAGGAGACACTGACTTCCTGATAAACCCCCTCTCCAAATTCCCCCTGATGTATTCTGACATAGCCTCAGTCTCCGGGAGAGACAAAGGGTAGACATGCCCACGAAGATGCTCTGCCCCCGGAATGAGGTCTATGGGGAAATCATAGGGGCGATGAGGAGGAAGAGTCTCCATCGCCTTCTTGGAGAATATGTCCGCATATTGCCAGTAGTGCTTAGGTTGAGAGGTTATATCTGAAGAGAACTCGGATGATCCAACCAGGACCTGGGCCCTAAGACACTGTCCTTCACATGACCTACTCCATCCCTGTATGCTCCCTGTTGCCCAATCTATATGAGGTGAATGGCGGCGCAACCAAGATATGCCCAAAAGTACCTCATCAATACCCTCAGGGATGACCAACAAGGAAATTATCGCCTGATGTTTTGGAGATATCATGAGGGTACGAGGAATAGTTTGATGAGTAATTTGGGTAGAAAGGGCTGACCCATTAACCACCTGGATGGTGATTGGCTTTGGGAGCATCACTAGGGGTATTGCGTGCCGTTGAGTGAAGGTGGAAGACAGAAAATTGACCTCGGCCCCGGAATCCACGCAAGCCTCAGTAGTGCGAGTGGTCGACCCATAAGACAGAGACACCTTGAAAGTTAATTTGGAGGGTTCACCCGCCTTATCTAGGGAACCTCACCCGATAGCCACTAGACGTGGCTGATCTCCCTGATGCCTGGAACACCTATTGGCGTAATGGCCAGCCTACCTACGGACAAAGCAAGTTAGTAGTGCACGTACAGGACGGGATTTAGCTTCCACTCGAGAGACCTACATGGGCTCCACCAGATCGCACATCCGAGCTGGAGATCCCAAAGGATTGGTAAAGTTTGGAGCTAACCGAATCCTTTGTCTACACTGGGCTCACTCCAACCCTCGTTCAGCATACCGAAGATCAATGTGAGTGGATATAGATATTAAATCCTCCAGTGTAGTTGGGATCTCGCTAGTGGCCAAAGCATGCATGACGTGGTCTGCAAGGCCCCTCCAGAAAACAGCAATCAGGACCTAATCTGGCCACTCCAACTCGGACGCTAAAGTCCAGAACTGGATAGCGAACTGGCTGGTTGGGGAAGAGCCCTGAACTAAACCAAAGAGTTGGAGTGCAGCGTCATGAGTAACCTGAGATCCTAGAAAGAACTGTTTCAGGGCGTACAAAAAACGAGATGCGCTCCGGACCACCAGGTCCTTATGTTCCCATAGTGGCGTAGCCCACTCCAACGCCCTGTCCGTCAATAAAAACACCACAAATCCCACCTTGGCCCATTCAGATGAGAAACGTGAGGCCTGTAGCTCCAGCTGAATTGAGCACTGGTTCACGAATCCCATGCAAGCCATGCTGTCCCCTGAGAACTTATCAGGAAGCGAGAAATATGGGAACGACGGAACTGGAGTCGCAGTAGAAACCCTAGTAGCGGCTTCACTGGCTGCCTGTGCCACTACTGCAGATAGATCCACAGCTGAAGTTGCCTGCTCAAGCACGGACAACCTGCCATCCAGCTGCTGGATATTCCACAGGAACTGCTGCTCGTCCACCGTTACTAGCCAGACCCGGGTGCTAATGTACCGCTAGTAGTGTTGAGCGATACTGCTCGATATCTAAAAATATCGGATCGGAATGGTATCGGCGATATCACTAAATATCGTCGATATCCGATTCCGATACCGGAAGTCCCATGTAAGTCTATGGGAACAAAATATCGCAACAAAAAAAAACCTTTCTTTCGTTGTAAACACAAAATAACACACATAGAATACATATATATATATATACATGTCATTGTGACATATATATATACATATATTTATAGTTTATACACTTCTACATAGTAAAATAGACTCTGATTCAATTGCCGGGTAAAGCCGTGACATACCCCATAGAAGTCGACGGGCTCGGTGCCGAGTACCCCCAAAACCTCTGGCTCTGTGCGACTCAACTTGGGCGTCACGAACAGGATTCTGTAGCTCTCTATAAGCGAGTCCTGTGTGCCTGAATTGAACTGGTTTTGTGCTTGAGAATTGCTAAAATCATCAGAGAATGTATTTGCCATTTTTCCGCCATATCTGCGTCACGACGAGGCACTGGTGAAGAAGAAGGGCGTGCTCTTCGTGGGTGTACACTCACTCAGTGGCGCGAAAACGATGGCCGACCACTCTAAATGGTACTGCAATGTAAGATCGTGCCCCACAGCTCTTCAGTTCCGCCTCCTCATCCTCCTCAGTGTGCGGAAACTAACACGAAGGTCCCGCCTCACTACAAAAGAGGGGCCCTCTCCAGATGCTAATGACACATGTGACTTGGCAGAGATGGCTAATGGACATGAGCAGAAGTGTGAAGGGATGGAGCAGTCAGAGCTCTCCCCCCACGGAAGCGACCCGATTGCCACGGAAACACCGTTGGGCACCCGGCCTGGAAACCCTCCTACGCTGCAAGAAGCGGAGGATACCCTAAGAGGCCTGGCCCGGCACCGGGAGGAGGTCGCCAGGATGGAAGCCAGCTGGCGTGCCCTAAAACTAAACTTGGAGCGGCGCCAATCCCTCTTACCTGAAGTGTCTGTAACGGAAGGTGAGGCACCCGTTCTAGTAGAGGAGTCCGTGCGGGCATCCCAGCCCTTGCAATGTGATCCGGTTGACGTTGTCGCAGTGGAGGCACCCGTTCCTGCAAAAAATGCCGCACCGTCAGCACCCCAGATCCCGCTGTCTGCCCCCGTCGCTGAGACAGAAGAAGCGACACCCGTCCTCATGGAGGAGGGCGCGCAGGCACCAGAGGTCTACCTGTCTGTATCGGAGCCCCGACTGTCATCTGTTCCAGAGCCGGCTGCTTCCTCCGCAGGTGCGCGCCGCCAGGACTGTCGGGCGCCAAGAGAGCTGCCACAAACCGGACATCGTAAGCTGATGGTGGAGACATGGAGCTGCTGGTGGAGGAGAATTACAACCGGCGTCAGGAGGAAGAGTGTAGACGTCGGGAGAGAGAAGCCGAGCGACAAAAGGAGCAGCGCGAATCCCAGAAGCTTCGCCAACGTCACATCGAGAAGGACCGGGCAGATAAGGACCGGATGAGAAAAGATAAAGGAACCCTGTGGGAGCCGCGGCGTAAGGGTGCAGTACGGAGCTTTAAATTGAAAGCTGGTTGGGGCTTCATCCAGGAGCCTGGACTTTATTTAGAAGTGTTTGTGACCCGGCGGGACGTGGAGGCTCACCTCCCAGAAGGACACCCGGGGAGGGACCTGTTGCCAGGAGACTTGGTAACTTACACCCGACACTGGGGTTACAATGGATGGTATGCCCTAAATGTCACCAGGTGCGACCCCTGCTCCCCAGAGTGTCAGGAACCTGTGAGACCCTCGGAGCCTTCAGCCTCCCACATCCAGGCCTCTGCACAAGTGCCCACCCCACGCCGTAAATCTCCCCAGCCTCCCTCAGTGGTCTCCTCAGCAGCCCCAGCTATGGACATGATAATGATAGCTGGCCCATACCCGGCGCCTGTTAGGCCCCCTGGGGTTCGTTTCGTCCGGGACATAGGGGTCCAGACCCAGAGTCAGATGAAAGATGTGGCCACACAGACACAGATAGCGGGTCACGACTTGACTGTACAGGCCACACGACGTCATCAGGTCCTGGTGATCCTTGGTGTCTCAGATGTTTGGCAAGCATCAGAAGAGTACCAGGTGGTACCTGGAACACCCCTGCCAAAGAATTATAAATAACCTGGACAGGGTCCCTGTATGTAAATAGTTAAATTGTTGATGTACCCGGACGGGTGAATGTTCATAAAAAAGTTTTTTAATTTAATAAAAAACACAACACAGTTTTCATTACTTTTATTACAGTCTCATCCTGCGACGCCATCGATCTCCTGTAAAAAAATGAAAAAAAAAACAGCAGTATACCACCTGTCCGACGCAGTCCATAGTAACGAGTGTCCCACAACGATCCAGCTCTGCTACATCAGAATGACAGGCAGAGCCTGTCATCCCGGCGCAGCACAGCTGATTACCTGCTTCCCCGGCGGTGACGTCATCGGACTGACTGCTTTACGGCCGGGATTACCCAGCAGTCACTGCAGTTATTGCGAGAAACTGCATGTGACCGCCGGGGAAAGATGATGGCGGCCATCAAGCAGTCCAGGCCGTGACCGCCGGAGATCTTCTGCCAGGTAAGTGCCGCTGACTCCTGACAGACCCGACCGACGGACACTGACAGTGACAGTGACAAATCCGATTCCGGTATCCGATATGACGAAAATATCGGTACTCGGAATCGAAAGCCCGATACAGCTAATATCGGCCGATATTTGCAGTATCGTATCGCTCAACACTAACCGCTAGGGTTGGGGGATTGCACTAAATAAAGATGTATAATAAAGTGCAATCGCAACCCGGAGTCCACCGTACAGAGATGTGAAACTGCTGCTACAGAGTAGTGACAGAATCTAGACAGCAAGCAATTGCTAGATCACACTGTGTTAAACGCCACGCCATGTGAACAATACACTGAGTACCCTGCTCTGTTACTTCACTGAGCAGTACTGAACAAAAGAGCACTTGGTGCAATACCCTGTTAAACGTCACTGGGACAAAGCAAATATCGCTCCCCCAGGGAAGTCTAGGTTGGTGCTTGTGCTTGCTCTGTAACTCAGCTGTGCTAACCGCACACACGACCGGAGACAGATGCTAAGCCAAGCGGGAGTTCCCACCCTACACTGCCTGCCTAGACACACAGTCGCCGTTATAAGAGTGGCACACGTGCACACAGAGTAGTAGCATATCCACTCACACACAACATCACAAATAACACTATCGCGCCGGCGTGCGCCTCTGAGAACCTTTTATACGTAAAGCCTATGTCCACTCGGACAGGACCTTGCTTGTGGGCCAATCCGGACCTGCCACATCACCAGAGCAGCTGACAACCGACCACCAATGAGATGCCGCCACATCACGTACATGCTCAGTAAGGTGGTTTCTGGACTTAGCCTCCAGAGCGTTCGCTAGCCGCTGCCTTTCACTGGTTACCATAAAGTGGGCTGGAGAACCAGCAGTAACCAAACGAACAGCATGAGCCTGAGCAAGACTCTGGGACCGACGACTATGCTCCGCAGCGGCCGAAGCTAAATGGGAGACTGCAGAGGCAGACAAGGCTTGGGATCTACCCTGTGCAGTGGGAGAATCCTGGCGCCTAACAAACTGGAGTTTATTTTTGCACATTTTCAAAATTCAGAAAGTATTTCCAAATGTTCTAAGATACTAAAAATGTAAAGGGCTAGAACTGGCAGCATGTATAATCTAATTGCTTCTAAAATAAATTTAGGCAACAAGTGACACCTTAAAGGGGTTGTCTTGGAATGTAATTTTGAGGACCTAACCCTGGGATAGGTCATCACTACCAGATTGTTGGGGGTCTAACAACTAGCAGTCCCACCAATTTATTGTCATTCGCTTCTGGGGCTGCATGTAAACAATGGACGGAAGTGGACTTCAATGTGTAGAGGTTGCTGCCAAGAACTGCACATCTTCTGCAACTAATTTGAATAAAAGCTGATCTGCAAAGCCGGCAGCATGGTTTCATACTGACCGGCGCTGTGCTGTTCAGCTTTGTTCAATACTTACATGCAGCAGCCGCCTAATGTAATTTTAGCTGATGGTGGGGTTGCCAAGTGTCAGATCCACACCGATCTTTTCTTTTTGACCTATACCAATGATATGCCATCAATATTATATGCCATTACAACCACTTTAAGGGTATGTTTATGATAGGGAAAAAACTGGTGAGGATTCTGTTGTGGAAATGCAGCAATAACCACATTTATTACATGTTGATTTTCTTACAGATTTGTAATACATGATTTGGAAACAATAAATTACACATTTTGAAAATCTTATCAACTTTTCCTCCTACTGTAATACGCTGCAGATTATTCTGGCTATAAAATTAATAGCATATTTTTTAAGTTGCAAAAATATCTTTAAACACCTAAATAATAAGCATATTACATTTACTAAACAAAATAAAGTACAAAGCAAGTGAATAAACTTTTACAAAATCTTATTGAAACACAGCAGAAAAAAATCTGCAAGGATTGTAAGATCATATAATGTATAGTTACAATTTAATATTAGCAAATTTTACCCTCTGCAATTCAAAAGTCACATCTGCAGCAAAGCCACAGCAAAATTGGTGGATTTCATTGTTTAAAATCCTTTAATACACCTATATATTGCAGGATTTAATGGTTTCTTTGGCTTTAGAAACCTCAATATCAGCTATTATGACCAAAAAAGAAATGGGAAAGAAATATTTTTCCCCATTGTAAATTGTAAAATTAAAACCAAATATGTTAATGAATTGTTGAGCATGTAGTGTTGGGCTCATACAGTTTATTACTCTTCAGTCAGACTGATAGAGCGGAATCCTGAGAGGGGTGTCCATAAATCCTAGTGTGTTATATGGTGAGGAAGTGTCTTCAACTCTTTAACCCCTTCATAAAAAATCAAGTTTTGGTCTTTGAGATACCATCTTTCCTAACTGGGGTTTACACAGACCGATATGAAGCACGATATGGTGTGTGTAAACTAACCCCTAGTGAAGAATGGGAAGAAAAAAAGATTACAGTTGTTTGCCTGTTTATACAAGCATAATAAGGTAAACAATGCACACTGATCACTTTATACTAGATTTCTCTGTGTGCATAGGCTGCCATTTTTTTTCAACAGCACAAGTCCTGTTTAGAAAAGAAAGGAAAGTGGCCCACCAAAAGGAATGATCTTTTATACTTCATAAAAGATAATTTCACCCAATGATCAAGCATTTTGCTTGTTCATCAGGTGATCTGCAGCCTGTTTACACAGCAAGTTTATCATGAAACAAGCATTTTTAACAGCACTCGTTTATTGAGTAAATGCCTCTTTACTTTTTCCAAGAGCCCAAACTTTTAATTTTAAAGTTGAAAGAATACACAAGCCCATCGTGTTCAACATATGACCTAATAAGTTGAACGAGAGGAAAGCAAAAACCACATAAGGCCATGTGCACACTTTGCGATTTTAGATGCGTTTCTGCTGCGTTTTTCAACGTGCGGAAACGCA
>VIAB01015620.1:0-16228 GCA_009801035.1 Oophaga pumilio | reverse complement strand
CCAGTACCTTTGCGGTGTGTCTGTTGTCACCCAAAGACATCATCCTTAAAACAACCTGCTGACGCTTACACTAGTTGTTTCTATAGTGGGACACCTTGTGTGCAGCACTGGCAGCTGAGGATGTAGTGCTCGTGCCACTGCTCTCTTTCTACACACTTTCGCTTCTGGAGGAGGAGGGTCGAACGCCTACAGCCAACTGTTGCCTATACCGTGGCCTAGGCAGCATTGTCAAACCGCCGCTGTCCCCTGTGGTCCCTGCATCCACCACATTAACCCAGTGCGCAGTGATGGAAACGTAACGGCCCTGGCCATGCCTACTGGCCCATGCATTTGTTGTGAGGTGCACCTTTCCACTCACTGATTGTTTGAGTGCAGGGACAATGCGGTCTTTCACATGCAGGTGGAGGGCAGGGATGGCTTTTCTAGAAAAGAATAGCCGACTGGGTAGGTCATAGCGTGGGACAGCGTAGGCAATGAGCTCTCAGAACGCTGCGCTTTCAAACAAACGGAAGGGCATCATCTCTAATGAGATCAGTTTGGCAATGTAGGCTTTCAAAGCCAGTGTACGCTGATGAGAGGATGAGTACTTTCTTGCCCTACTCAGAGTGTCTTTTAGGGTGAGCTGGACTTGAGAGCTGCATATGGTGGAACTAGCGGTAGACATGGAGGACTGAGAGAGGGATGGTGATGGTGGTGGTGGTGATGGCTTAGATTCAGTCTTTCGGTGCATAAATATTGTGACTCCCTGAATGATTTGGCCTTGCGACGACATCTCAACATTTCTTTCTGGTGGTGTGCTAACCGGTGGGCTTACAGTGGGGGAAGCGATGTAGTGTTGCTGACAACCTTCAGACGGAGCAGGTGCACATGTGCTACCTGAGGTATTGTAGTCCATCAACGCTTGCAAGTGCATGGTGTTTAAATGTATAAGCATGCAACTGGTATTCAAATTTCTGAGATTTTTTCCTCGGCTAAAGGTCCTTCCGCACTTCTTACAGATAACCTTTGCCTCATCAATAGGATTTTGGTCAAAAAAGTGCCAAACTGCACTCTTCCTACTATGGTACAACTTTTCAGGGCTTGCACGCTGTGCTAATTTGACCATCTGGCCAAGCTGTCCTGCAACTCTTGTTGTTTTAACACGTTTTTGGGCTGCTACGGGCCTGCCAGATAACCGCAGCTGCGATGTTGATGCCTGTTGCAGATCCTCCTCCTGTTCTGAGCTATTACCAGTGGCAATCTCTTCCCCCAATGGATGCCAATCCGGGTCAACAACTGGGTCATCCATCAGCTCCTCCTCAATTTCATGTGCACCTTCCTCTGTGTCAACGTGTAAGGAGGTAGAGTATGCGGGAAGGGGCACCTGAGTTTCATCAGGGTCAGATTCTGGCTCAGTAGACTGCGAGGGCAATGTAGTGCTGTGGGTGAATGTACCAGCAGAATCATCTAGCAGTGGCTGTGGCTGTGCATCAGTGCACTCCATGTCAGATTCATCTTGGACTGGGGAATTCAGGATTTCACTTGATAACCCAGGCATGGTATGTGAAAAGAGCTCCATGGAGTAATCAGAAGTGTGGTCTGCCGCATCCTTCACTTTTGGCGGGGGTGAAGGACACAAGGAAAGGTGTTGTTCCTGACCAGGAGCCTGCACTGACGACTGAGTGCTTGCAGTTTTTTAAACTTCAGAAGAGGAGGCGATAGAGCTGGAGGCTGTTTCGGCAATGTAAGCCAAAACCTTTTCCTGATGCTCTGGCTTTAAAAACGGTTTACCTACTCCCAGAAAAGGGAACCTCCAAGGCCTTCTGGAGCCAGACGATGACGTAGGCTCAACACCTCCTGCCTTCGGTACTAATGTGCTTTTGGCACTACCAGCAGATGCACCACCACCATCAAGACCAGCTGGTCCCCCCCGCCCACATCCGCGGCCTCTTCCACTATACTTCCTCATGTTTTGGAAAATTTACCCAAAATACAAGCAGATATATGATACTGTATCACAAGTGTACAGCTGTATATGGTGAAGGGGAAAATTTCAATTTCTGTAAATATTTTAGGAATCACACACACAGACGCTCTCAGGCTCAGTATGGATTAGACCAGAATATAAAAAGCAGAAAAATGGTACTGTATCTGAAGAGTACAGCTGTATACAGTATTGGGGAAAATTTCAATCTCCGTATGTATTTGAGGAGTCACACAGAGACGCTCTCAAGCTCAGTATGAGTTAGACCAGAATATAAAAAGCAGAGAATGGGTACTGTATCTGAAGCTTACAGCTGTATACAGTGTTGGGGTAATTTTAAATCTCCGTATGTATTGCCGGAGTAACACACAGATGCTCACAGGCTCCGTATGGATTAGACCAGAATATAAAAAGCAGAAAATGGGTACTGTATCTGAAGCTTACAGCTGTATGCAGTGTTGGGGTAATTTTAAATCTCCGTATGTATTGCCGGAGTAACACACAGATGCTCATATGCTCCGTATGGATTAGACCAGAATATAAAAATCAGATCCGAAAGACATAATCACAGATGTGGGCCAATGTTCCAGGTGTCAATGATGCACTGACAGTGGTGGGTGGAGGAGGACTTTCTGCCAAAAAGGGTACTGTATCACAAGCATACAGCTGTATACTGTGTAGGGAGAATTGTAAATCTACATATATATTTCCAGAGTCAGACTCAGAATCTCACCAGCTCAGTATGGATCACACCAGAATATAAAAAGAAGAAAAAAGGTAATGTATCAGAAGCGTACAGTTGTATACAGTGTTGGGGTAATATTAAATCTCCATATATATTTCCGGAGTAACAGACAGACGCTCACAGGCTCAGTATGGATTAGATCAGAATATAAAAAGAAGAAAAAGGGTAATGTATCAGAAGATACCAGGCATATACCGTGTAGGGGTAATTGTAAATCTCCGTCTATATTTCCAGAGTAACAGACAGACGCTCACAGGCTCAGTATGGATTAGACAAGAATATAAAAAGCTGAGAAAGGGTACTGTATCACCAGATACCAGGTATATATAGTATAGTGAAAATATTGTAAATCTCCCTATATATTTCAGGAGTCAGACACAGACGCTCTCAGGCTCAGTATGGATTAGACAACAATATAAAAAGCTGAAAAAGGGTACTGTATCAAAAGATTACAGCTGGATACAGTCTAGGGGTTATTTTAAATCTCCGTATATAGTTCCAGAGTAACACACAGACGCTCGGATTACAAAAGAATATAAAAAGTAGAAAAAGAGTAATGTATCAGAAGCATACAGCTGTATACAGTGTTGAGGTAATTTTATATCTCCATATATATTTCCGGAGTAACACACAGATGCTCAAAGGCTCAGAATGGATTAGCCCAGAATATGAAAAGCAGAAAAAGTGTACTGTATCGGAAGTGTACAGCTGTATACAGTGTTGGGATAATTTTATATCTCCGTATATATTTCCGGAGTAACACACAGACGCTCACAGACTCAGTATGAATTACACCAGAATATAAAAAGTAGAAAAAGGGTAATGTATCAGAAGCGTACAGCTGTATACAGTGTTGGGGTAATTTTAAATCTGCAATTTCCCCAACTGGGAGTGGTGGATGGGAAACACATCAGGATAACCAAACCCGCAAAAAGTGGATTGGAGTACTATAACTATAAAAAGTACTTTTCTACAGCACTCATGGCCATTGCGGATGCAGACTGTCGGTTTGTTGCGGTGGAGATTGGGGCATTTGGCCGGGGCAATGACTCACAGACTTTTAAGAACTCGGACATGGGCCGTAGGTTGTATGGCAGCAATTTTAATTTCCCCCTGCCACGGCCTCTTCCCCACACCGAAGGTCCGCCACTGCCATTTGTAATGGTTGGGGATGACGCCTTTCAAATGTGCCAAAACCTGCTGAAACCCTACTCCAGCCGGGACTTGGACCACACAAGAAAAATATTTAATTACAGACTCACAAGGGCACGAAGAACTGTAGACTATGCTTTTGGGATTCTTGTGTTCAGATGGCGCATTCTCGGCACAGCCATTAATCTTAAAATGGAAACAGTGGATGAGGTGGTGAAAGCGTGTGTGGTTCTTCACAATTTTGTTACGGCTAAAGAGCGCCCTAACTTTGAACTAGATGAACTAGCTGCCAACCCATTGCCTGATTTCACTCAGCACCCTCTCAGGACATCAGTTGAAGTTGGCCAAATGAGGGACCAATTTGCGGCATACTTTATATCTGATGTGGGACATGAAGCATGGCAAGATCAAATGGTGTAAACATTTTTTATTGTGTATGTAAATAAAAAACCTGTTTTGATACCTGTACCGAGTGCACTCTGTCTTTATACACTCCAATACAATAATCACCTGCCCAGGTGTCCCAGTGAAGTCAGGATGCTGTGTTTTGTGCATCCTGACTTTACTAGGACTCCTTGCCAGGTGAGTCTACAGAGAAAAGTTGTATGACCTTCATCATCTCTCCAGTCTGTGTTCAATAAGGCAGATTGCAGCAGCGGTGGAGATAAAAATACAACTAATATTTATCACCTGGCCATATGAGTATAAATATTATCTCCACTGTGGCTTCAGTATGCATGCAGACTGGAGAGATGATAAAGTTTATACAACTTCTACAATCCCCTGGCCTGGTGTCATGCTGAAGTGAGGATACCAAAAAAAAATGCATCCTGACTTCAGAATTTTATGACACCTGGGCAGGTGAATTACACATGAGTTAACCTCCAGCATCTCTCTCAGTCAGCGTGCAATAGATAATGCAGACTGAAGCAACGCTGCAGATGACAACTCATAGGTATAGCCACCTGGCGAGGTGTGCTAAATAGTTATGATACCAGGCCAGGGTATTGTAGATATGACGTGTATTTTCTCCATCATCTCTTCAGTCTATTCGCCACAGACTGAATAGATGATGTGGTTAATTCCAAGGTATGGCTAGAATCCCCTGGCCTTGTGTCACAAAGAGTGAAATGATGATGGCCAAAACACACCATCCTCAATTCACTCTTTATGATACCTGGCAAGGTGAGAATAGATATGCCTTGCACTCAATACTATCCTCTATTCAGTCTGACCAGCAGACTGAAGAGACTGGTGTTGAAAATACAAGTCATAGATTTGTGTTTTTGACAACACATAGCTCCTGGACTGACACAAGAAGCATGTGTCAGTCCTGGAGCTATGTGGTGGCAATAACACAAAGTGTACGGCGCAGTGTGTGTAGGTGGGGAAAGACACAATTAAACCAAACAGTTGGGGAAAAACAAAATTACATTTATTTACAAACAGAAAAAGTAAATAAATTACCGGGAGCAACGTTTGGGGGAAGATGGTGGGAACTTGGGGGTGTGGAGGGACGAGGAATGGCTTAAGGAAGGTGACTAAGTGGTTCTAGGGGAAGGGGCGACGAAAGTTGTGGGGGAAGGGAGTGGGTCAGACACAGTGGGAGATGAGGGGGAGGGAGTACAAAAGTTTTTTGTGGCCACTTTTATGGCTTCTGCGGCCACTCTGCGTACTGTCCTTCTTTGACCTCCTGGAGCTGGGGGACCTCCTGGAGCTGGGGGACAGCCTGTCAGGATCCAGAAGCTGCTGTGGCATGCTGGTGGTGATGGAGGTCTTGCCAGGGTCCGTGGTCCCGAATAAGGAGTGTGGTCCCCCAGCTGCTGCTCGGTGGTGGCGGTCCATGCACGGGTGGAGATGGTGGCGGTCCAAGCAGGGGTGGAGGTGGTGGAGGTCTAAGCAGGAGCAGCACTTGACATGGTGGTGGCAGGGGAGTGTCCAGCTGCACTGGGCCTTGGTGTGGTGTAGTGGTGTCTGGCATGGCTTGGAATGCTGGTGGCCGTGCAGTGGTATGCAGCAGAAGTCGGTAGTGAGGTGAAGCAAGTCAGTGGTGGCACAGTTGGAAATGACACCACTGGCTGCTGCGCATACTGACTCTGCTGCATAGCCTGTATGTAAGCAGTGTTGCAGGCCTGCATCACAGTCAGCTGGAGCTCAGGACTAAGGTGTTCCGCCATGCTCCGTTCAATTTGGTTGAAGAAATGGTGCGCTGGTCTGTTGAGGTCGGCTTCCAGACGATCAAGGTGACGGTCGACAGCCTGGAAGCGTGTTTTCATGAGGGTAAAACCGCTTTCCAGTCTGTGTCTCATCACATTGAGGCCATTCTGAAAAACTGAGCTCAAGTGAGTTAACTCGGTCATGAGATTCCTGTCCGAGGCCTTCTGCTGCTGGCGGGAAGTGCCCGCAAAACCAGTGGCAGAGACCTGCGATCCCATAGACTGTAATGCGTTGTTTTGATGCATTCCGTGCGCAAAGCGAACGCATGCATTTTTTTACGCCTTTGGGCGGACCCAAAAATGCAACATGTTGCGTCGGGCGCACCTAGATGCTCACCTTGAAACAACGCATGATCACGAAAACGCTGATGATCGCATGCAAACGCAAGACCATGCGCCTGCCATGTTAAACATAGGGGCGCATGACACATGCGATCGGATGCGCATGATGCGCTGTGCACAAAAACGCTAATGTGAAACCAGCCTTATTAGTACCATTTTCGGGCATTTGACTTTTTTGATCGCTTTCTATTCTGATTTTTGGGAGAGAGAATGAACAAAAAACAGCAATTCAGGAATTGCTTTTTTGTTTTTTGCTTTTAATACCATTCCGCGTGTGTTAAAATTGGTAAGGCAGCTTTATTATTTGAGTCAATACGATTACAGCGACACCTCATTTATATCTTTTTTTATGTTTTGCACCTTTTACACAATAAATAAAAAATAAATAAATAAAACCTTTTTTTGCATCCCTTTTTTCTGAGAGCTATAGTTTTTTTTTTTCTGATGATGGAGCTGTATGGCAGCTTGTTTTTTGCAGGACAAGATGACGTTTTCAGTGGTACCATGTTTATTTATATCCATCTTTTTGATTGCGTTTTATTGCACTTTTTGTTCGGTGATATGATAATAGCATTGTTTTTTTACTCTTCTTTTTACGGTGTTCACTGAAGGGGTTAACTAGTGGGGCAGTTTTATAGAGCGGGTCATTACAGATGCGTAGTTTATTGTTTTTTTATTATTTACATAAATAAATGTATTAATGTATTTATTGGAAAAATATTTATTTCTTTTTTTAATTTAGGGATTTTAAAAAATATATATTTTTACACTTTATAATATTTTTTTACTTTATTACATTGTTGCAGTATGGGACATTACTATATTACATCAGATCACTGATCTGACACTCTGCACTGCAGAGTATCAGATCAGGATCTGATAGGCAGGGAAGGAGGCATGCCAGCACCTGCTCCCAGCAGGCACTCACAAGCCACCTTCCCTGCAGGACTCGGAAAGACCCTGCGGCCATCGTGGGGCCAGGGTCTCCATGGAGACCATCAGGACACCGCGATGCGACCGCGTTGTCCTGATGGAAGTGCGCAGGGAGCCACCCTCCCTGTGCGTTGCCCCTTTATGTCACTGTCACTGCTGACAGCGGCATCAGTGGTGTTAAATGCCCGCGATCGGTACTAGCGCCGATCATGGACATAGCTGTATGTGACAGCTGACACCCTGCAGCAGATACCTGCAGATGATCGCCTCGGCACTGAGTGTGAGGCTGTGCAACCGCCTCGCCGTACTAGTAACTGCTGTTTACAGGAACACATCTACCACAGAGCAGTACTAGTACAGCGCATGTCGGGAAGGAGTTAATTGGAGTGCAGCTTATTTTTTTTTATATCAAATTGGACCTATGGCTGTGTCCAAAAAGCTTTGCAGCCGCCACATGTTTTTTTGCTGCTTAGTTATATTTTTTCGAGATAGATAGCTAAATGAAAAATAAGGCAGCACTCCATGGATTAAATTGAAAAATATGTGGAATTATTTCAAACCCACATCGTGTGGCAATGAGCCTTTTTCAAGCCTTGCCACACCATGTGGGTATGAAATAAAACACATATTTTTCACTTTAATCCATGGAGTGCTGCCTTATTTTTCATTTGTCTGGATTGGGGCAAATACTGGATGTTTGCTGAGGAGGCTTGTGCACCCAATTTTTGGTTTTATGCTGTTCCATTGTTTATGGTAGATAGACAGATAGATGGATAGATAGATAGATAGATAGATAGATAGATAGATAGATAGATAGATAGATAGATAGATAGATAGATAGATAGATAGATAGATAGATAGATAGATAGATAGATAGACCAAAAATATAGAACCAGATCTATCAGCACATTCTCAGTTTTCTTGAGTGGCAGAAGTAATGAAAATGTTGACAGCACAATTTATGCATTTTAATAAGAATGGAATCAGCAGCATTAACACATTTATCCTTCTGCACAGCTCAGTTTTAGGATTTCTAGTCTGACACTATTACTGTATTTCAAATAAAGCTTTTTCTCCACAGTGATATAATGATAAACTTGCAAAAAATGATACTCAACAAGGAAATCTCTGATATATAGGTATAAAAGTTTAATAACAATATTGGGCTTGTGAGGGAATTTGAGGGTGACACTAAACATCAACTAAAGCCTAAGCTAAATCCTTGACTTTAATGGAAATTTTTATAGATGAATGTCTGCCATGGGCTTACAGAATAATTATTTCTCTCATAGCTCATCAAACTACTAATAATCACAGTATCATAAAAATCTGACTTCATATAGTATGTATTTAGCCTATGATTATAAAGTAAAAAATTTCATAATTTACTTTTAATATATATTTTCACACATGACTAATAGATGTAGAACATTAACCACTTATTTCACAATTGCAGAAGAAAATGTGCATAGTATAAGAAGATGATATACAGTGGGAAAAATAAGTATTTGATACAGTGCCAATTTTGCAAGTTTTCCCACCTACAAAGAATGGAGAGGAATTTTTATCATTTCAACTGTGAGAGACAGAATCTTAAAAAAAAATCTAGAAAATCACATTGTACAATTTTTACATAATTAATTTGTAATAGGCAAGCAGCTTGGTGAGAAGGCAACAACTGTTGGCACAATTATTAGAAAATGGAAGAAACACAAGATGACTGTCAATCATCCTCAGTCTGGGGCTCCATACATGATCTCGCCTCGTGGGGTAAGGATGACTCTGAGAAAGGTCAGGAATCAGCCCCGAACTACATGAGAGGCCCTGGTCAATAACCTAAAGAGAGTTGGGATCACAGTATTAATCGTTAGTAACATACTACGCTGCCATGGGCATGGACTCCCTGCTCTCGCCAGCACATATCCAGGCCTGTTAGAATTTCACCAATGACCATCAAATGATCCAGAGCAGGCATGGGATAAGTTCATGTGGTCAGATGAGACCAAAATAGAACTTTTTGGTATCAACTCCATGTGTTTGAAGGAAGAAGGATGAGTACAACCCCAGAACACTGACCCAACCATCAAGCATGATGGGCAAAACAACATACACTGGCGGTGCTTCTCTGCAGAAGGGGCAGGACGACTGCACAGTATTGAATCGAGGATGGATGGGGTCACGTATTGTGAGATTTTGGCCAACAACCTCCTTCCCTCAGTAAGGGCATTGAAGGTGAGTCATGGCTGGGTCTTCCAGCATGACAATGATCCAAAACACACAGCCGCAGCAGCAAAGGAGTGGCTCGATAAGAAGAATTTCAAGGTCCTGGACTGGCCTAACCAGTCTCTAGACATGAAACGAATAGAAAATCTTTGGATGGAGCTGAAACGCAATGTTGCTCAGTGACAGCTCAGAAGCCTGAAAGATCTGGAGAAGATCTGTATGGAAGAGTGGGCCAAAATCCCTGCTGTACTGTCTGCAAAGTTAGTCAAGAACTGTAGGAAATGATTGACCTCTGGAATTGCAAACAAAGGTTTCTATATAAAATTTTAAATTATGTTTTTCTGTTGTATCAAATATTTACTAAATGTAATGAAATGCAAATTAATTATGTAAAAATCATACAATGTGATTTTCTGGATTATTTTTAGATTCTGTCTCTCACAGTCGAAGTGTAGCTACGATAAAAATTACAGACCTCTCCATTTTTTGTAGGTGGGAAATCTTGCAAAATCAGCACTGTATCAAATACTTTTTTCCCATTGTACCTATCATTCTATCTAGCGGTGGTCTCCAATCATTGTACAAGATTCACATTACTCAACCTAGAGTTCTGCTAGTACTGTGGGTATAAATTGGAAAAACAGAAAATGTAGGTGTTTCACCTTACAAGGGTAAAATATTAATTTTATTTTTTCTGAAAATTCTATTATTTGGTCAGAAACCAACATGCTTCAAAGGCGACAGGCAATCAAAGTCGCGACATGGTATAAACTACAAAACATAAAGCTAAATAGACTAAGTGATTGTGTTCAGTGTGAATGCAGAGAAGCTGGATGTGACTCAAAAATTTGCATCACCCAGGAAAAAACTTTTAATGATAGGAAAAAATTTAAATCTAAACAATAGATTTCAAAACCTTACCTGTATCCCAAAAAAATATACAATCGCAATTTGTGAGATTATATGACAAAAGTGTTGTTTAAAAAATTAGTAAATGTAGTATGTAAAGAAATCTATAAGGAAAGAAAAAAATACAGAATGGAAAATAAATAAATAACTATTCTTACATAAATGGGGCATAGACATACTGATTCCAATGCAAAATACAGCATATTGTTTAATGGGATATAACTACGTCCTAGGCGAATTAGAAAAATTGGTATGTGGGGTTGTTTAAGAGCTGATTTTGCACCACACAGCTCTATATTTGTAAAAAGTTCTGTACTCTAACCAATATTTGTTTGTTTTTTATATTGGAAAAAAAAGCCTTGGCAATCATATTTTGACCAATAAAGTTGATTTTCTAACTACTACATGAACACCATTCAACAATATTATTGCAAATGTCTCATCCTCAAACAGCATCAGAACATATTTATCCAAAATCAGCACAGTTTGTCTATCTTGGCTATCTATAATATTTTAAGCACGACCGAGCATCCAACTGGCATAAACTGTCTTTTTAAGGCATTAGCGTGTCTTTGAAAATTCTTGAGTTAAAGGCATTGGATCACTACAATTGTGTTTACTTTGGTAAATTGGCCCACAGGTATTGATGTGCTAGTGTGTCCTAGGTGACTGTTCTCCGCATATACAATTATATTTCCAGATGCTGGCTTGCAGTATGTAACTGTAGAAATAATCTGACCATGGACCTGCTTTAGTAATAAATTAAAAAAAGTAATAACTTTGAAATGTAATCCTAAGATTAAAAGTATGACTGTTAGGATATTCACTAATTCTGGTATGGCAGGCACATTGCTCCACCTTATGAACAGCAGGTCATCTACGTACCCACCATACCATAAAACAAAATCATAGTATGAATTATTAATAGAAAATATTAGTAGATTTTCCTTGTAGGATGCAACGAGGTAAACAAGGGAAGGTGAATATTTAGCTGCCATTGAAACTCCCCTAACCTGTATGAAGTATTTCTGATCAAATTAAAAAAGTTGTGTCATAAAAAATATGTAATGCTTTTGAGTCGCACGTACCAGGGCTTATGGGGTACTCGGCACCGAGCCCGTTCACTTCAATGGGGGAGAGGTCACGGGTAGCGCGGCTCGGTCCGTTGCCCTGGGCGCTCATTCAAAGGGGGATATTTACAGGGGATTTAGAAATTGTTCGTGACGCCACCTGTGGTTTCTGATCAGGGTGACCAGCGCTGCAGGGTGAATCCTCTGAGGGGTTGTTACTGGGCAGCAAGGTGTTAAGTCTTCCACAGGTAAGACTGATCCCTCGAGGTATATGGCGGTGCAGGGGGTGCAAGCAATAAGGCAGACACACACAATGAGTCTCTTTCCGTACCTTTACTGGTGATATTTGCAGGCACGTCCCGGGAAGCTGCTCAGGGTGGAGGATGCACGTCCAGTAATCACTGAGTAGGTGTAAAGCCTCCTTACTTCTTGATGTGTGTGAGTTTCTAACTTGCATAAAACAACGTTTAACTCCTTCTCTTTGCTACACCCGGCTGATCTTGTGATGAGGTCTTCTTGTGAACAGAACAGTGTCTCTATGGCGGTACCTGCCAGACCCCCGTCTTCCTAACCTCAGTTACGTATCAGCACTGCTGGGCCCCTGCGACTTGAAGTCCAGGGTCTCCGGTTTTTCCCACTAGCTGTGAAGATACTAGCAAGTTCGGACCCGGTGTCCGGTAGTGCAAAGTGGAGGTTAGCTATCAATGCTGGTTGACCTCTGTCACTCTCTCTTTTCCTTTCTCCACTTGCCTGTCGTCCTGCTCGCACACTTAGCATAAGCACAGGCAGCAGTAGATGTCAGCTTCTCGCTCAAACTTCCTCAGCCCTCAGGCTAATCTGACAGGAGTCTCTCTCCAGTGTTCTGAGGAGATCTTATCTCTCCCTCACAGCTCGTCTGAGGTAACTGCCATTCTGATCTCTTCTGCTGTTCTGAGGTAACACCAACAACTCACTAACTTTCAGCTAGACTGTCTTCATCTCACTTCTGTCTCAAGGGCTCCCTCTGGTGGAACCAGGAAAAATGTCAAGTGTTGTGTGCTTATAGGTGATTGTGAATTACCTTTCATGCATCCTCCTGGGTACATGTGGCACCAAGCGCAGCTGGGCTACACACTTTGAGATTGTGAAAATATCCTACCAAGGACAACATCTGCAAAGAGGTTGTGTGTTCTCCCCATGTTTGCAAGGGTTTCCTCTGGGTAATCCGGTTTCACCCTACACTCCAAAGACATACTGATAGGGAATTTAGATTGTGAGTCCCAATGGGGACAGTGCCAAAAATGTTTGTAAAATGCTGTGGAATTAATGGCGCTAAATAATATGTGATTCTTCAGATGTATTAGTCTAGCCTGATGAAGATACCTGAGTAGTCTCGAAAGTTTGCAATTTGTTACCATCTTTTCAGTTAGCCATTAAAAGGTATCAACCACTGAGGACTCTCAACTCTAAATATTTTTCTTGGAGCTAAATAAGTGAGTAAATTTTCTATATTTGTAGAGACAAAAGTTGAGAGCCCCTAAGATTACTGAGTGAGGAATACTTGTATAATGAAGGAGAAAAAGTTGTAGCGGTCTGTGGAGCGCTGAGATAAGGGATAATTATAGTGACAGCAATCTGGTTAGCAAACCTTTATTAACCTTTCGATATCCACAACGCATTTCAATAGCATAACAACACTATCTTCATCAGGTGGTACAAAGGGAATTAAACTGATGAAGAACTGAACTGAACCGGACAAAGTCCAGATCAGGGGTGTTACTGTCTTTGTGTGTCTCACAGTTTGAAAGCTGTGAGAGGTCATAAGAATTGGGTACAGATAGAAGCTGGGATGCAGTTGGGGAGGTGGAGCTGTTGAAGTCTCCCAGGATAAGGTTTGTCAATTCTGAGTACATGAAGTGTGGAAGCAATGCATAAAAGTTGTCAAGGAAGTGGGTGGGTAATCCTGATTGCTTTCTGAGAGAAAGGGGATGGAACACCCTGATGGTGTGAAACTCAAAAGAAGAATGGCGTCAAATTGGCCTGCACTTATTTCTTGGGTTAAAAACAGGATTGTTGGCGAGGAGTGTTGGTTTATCGTGAAGTTAGCAGTGAACGTACAGCGCGATATACGCATATTGCATGTGTTGTAGTCTGTATGTGGATAAGCCGTACCATCACTATTACTTTTCTGAGAACTAATTATTGTGAACAGCCTCCGGCCTCATCGGATGATTCATGGACCAATCATGTCATTGTCTGGATGACAGGGGCCAGCTGAGAGCTATTTGCTACTAAGATCACAGCGCTTGTTTCAAATTGACTCATGGCCTCTGATCTCTGTGATTATTGCAAGGCCACTCCAATGTGTTGGCCACAGAAATGCAGACTTTCCACCTTTTGGATACAGACAGTTTCCGAAAGCTGATGGCTGTCGCAGTCCCCCCAATACCAGTTGCCCTGGCAGCATTACTTCTCTAAAAAAGATGTGCCTGCGCTACAGCAACAAGTTGCAGACAACATCACCTGTTCCCTGAAAAATTCTATGTCTTCCAGGGTACATTAAAACAATGACACCTGGACGAGCAAGCGTGGACAGGGGAGTTACATCTAGATGACTGGGCACTGGCTGACTCCGGTGGCTGTAGGGGCATTTGTGGAAGGGTCTGCTCCACAAGTTTTGCAATACCCAAGGCTTTTTGATGGAAAAATAAACCACTACACACCATAAGATGGATAACTGAAATACTAGACAACAGGGGTTGGAAAAGTAAACTACTAAACAGCTATGATTGCCGAACTAAACAAATGCACAGCAGAACATGGAGAACTAAACTACTAGACAACAGGGGTTGGAGAATTCAACTACTAAACAGCTAGGGTTGTAGAACTAAACCATTACCCAACATATGATGGATAACTAAACTAATAGACAACAGGGGTTGGAGAACTAAACTAATAAACAGTTATGATTGCAGAACTAATCAAATACACAACAGAACATGGAGAACTAAACTACTAGACTAGAGGGGTAGGAGAACTAAATTACTAAACAGCTTGACTTGTAAAACTAAACTACTACACACCAGGGAATGGAGACTTTTAGCACTAGACAGCAAGGTGTCACTAGACACTAAGTCTTTGAATCCCCAGGGCTTGCGGAATAAACCTCTGTAATAATTCCTCCAGTGCTTCTGCCTCCACCTCCTTTAGTGCCTCCAACTGTGCCCTCATCCATTTGCCTTAATGAAACCAACATTACAATACTGCAGAGGGAATCCCCCTCAGCTGTGTACTGCACAGCCACGGCTCACCGCAATCAGGCCACTTTAAAATTAATATGCCTTGGAGATCGCAGTAATACAGACGAACAGTTGTGGACATAGGAAAGATGTGTATCTTCGTACCGTGTTAGCCAGTAGATAGAAAAATATTTAGACTTGAGAGTCCTCAGTGGTTGATACCTTTTAATGGCTAACTGAAAAGATGGTAACAAATTGCAAGCTTTCGAGACTACGCAGGTCTCTTCATCAGGCAAAGACTAAAACAAAAGCTGAAGAATCACATATTTATATACACAAAAGGACACAGGAATAATGCAATAGGTAAGACAAGTGACGTGAAACAGAACTGTCATTATGGCAGAGGGATGAACATAAATATGACTAGTTCATAGATAAGGAGTGAAAGTTTTATTACCCTCTGATTGGGGTCTGGTATTGTGTTGTGATGACCCTAAAAGGTCAGGGAAGCAGATTCCTTAATTGTTGTAGAAAGACATAAAACTCTGGGATATATTCATCCCAGCACTAAGAGTGTCAAAGGTCATCATAAGTTTATATTCCCAGACTTTTCTATCCTTCTCAGATTTGAAGTTAGATTTTAATACAAGTAATTCCATATCCGTCATGCTATGACCGGGCATACAAAAGTGTTTTGCCACAGGTAAATCCATTCTTTTTTCTCTTATTGTGTGGCGATGAGAATTCATCCTTGTTCTCAGTTTTTGCCATGAACTAGTCATATTTATGTTCATCCCTCTGCCATAATGACAGTTCTGCTTCACGTCACTTGTCTTACCTATTGCATTATTCCTGTGTCCTTTTGTGTATATAAATATGTGATTCTTCAGCTTTTGTTTTAGTCTTTGCCTGATGAAGAGACCTGCGTAGTCTCGAAAGCTTGCAATTTGTTACCATCTTTTCAGTTAGCCATTAAAAGGTATCAACCACTGAGGACTCTCAAGTCTAAATATTTTTCAGTTGTGGACAGCAAGCCATGCCGAGGTTGACCAATGGCTGCCTACCCTCAACCTGTAGCCAGAGAAGGTCGTATGTGATAATGGTGCAAACCTGGTGGAGGCCCTACGGCAGCACCAACCTTCCACACGTGCCTTTTATTGCTCGCATCCTCAACCTGGTGGTACAGCAAATCCCAGCATAGATGCGCTGCTGTAGAAAACACTGTTGTTGTGTGTTCACTTTCACCATTCCACATAAGTGGGTATAGAGATCTTTCAGACTACCAGTTAACCAATTGATATGCGAAGTGACCACACCATGGAATTCAACTCTGCACAGGTTGAAGCGACCTTGGCAGCAGTGCCGAGACCTGGTGCAGTTTGACATTTTGCATACCCTGGCACATTGCAGTATGGACTGTCATGGTATAGGAAATGGTTAATGTCCTGTCCACTCAG
>VIAB01015619.1:26385-39765 GCA_009801035.1 Oophaga pumilio | reverse complement strand
CCTTAACATTGTCAAAAGTCAGCCCACATGTTGAAGACGCTCTGAGTCCTAGTTTATCTTCCTTTTTTCCAATATGGAATCCTTCCGTTTCCTTTGGAACGATGAAGCAGGTGATTCCTCTGTATCCCTGGCACATATATAAAAAAAAGGAAAGTCATCAATCTAGAGTGGTATCCATATGTACGGTGTCCTGACTGCGCGGATACCCTCCACCTCCTCCAACTGACCCAATGATGGGGGAACAAAGGTTTGTATCATGGATAAAATGATTATTATTAAGGAGCTTTCCACTAGAATGATCTTCGGGAGAGGTCACCACTATTGACTAGCAGCTGATCTGCAGGACCCTGGAGGGGACACGGACAGTGAGACGGAGCTCCGCTCTTCTGTTCCTTACACAGTTTGTCTCCGAGAGCTGCAAGCAGCTGATTACAAGGGTGCTAGGTGCCGGACCCCTACCGATCTGATACTGACGATAAATCTTTAATGTAACTGTAGTGGAAAACCCCTTTACTGATTGCACCACCATTGGATTGTCTCTAACAATTTTTTTGTAAGAAGATATTAAACAGAGGCTTTTCAATAAATGAGAGCTGGAAATGTCCTCTCACTGTGACATCTCATCTCCACATGCCAAATTTAGGGATAAAGGTGTCATAGACAACCATTTATTTGGATGACCGCTTTAGTTGTAAAAGTAGATGGGATCTGAATCAGATCTGCAACAATCACCTGATCGCCAGTTTAATATCAGAAATGTCATAATGAGACAACACCATAAGAATATACCGACTGAAGTCCAGGACGACTGTTTACAAGCAGAAGTCACTCGACAGGAGCTCAGTGTGTGTGGCGCTGCTGGAGGTGGTCCGGCACATCGCTCCAGTATCTCCAGAAATGCACATGTTAAATCTCTACCAAGCCGCACACTCCAGATCACAGCAATCCCCCCCCCAGTGAATGGCAAGTTATTCACTATCCTACATTAAACAGGGGATAACTTTTACTCTCGGGAAAACTCCTTTGAAGACAGCTGATGACAACTAGTCAAAGGGAAACTTGCGCAAAAGAAGAATCTTGATGTTGATAAACAGAAACAAACCAACAGAAAGGAAGAAGCGGTCTCAGCACAGAGGAGGGGAACCTACAGCTGATATGTCTGCATTTGCCATCACAAGGAAGACCCCCGCCTGTTCAGAGTTACTGATCCACATCTTGGAGCCGTTGATGACATAATAATCCTTGTGCTTCTGAGCTGTGGTTTTCAGGGAGAAAGCATCGCTGCCCGCACCGGCTTCCGAGAGACAGAAGCTTCCCACCTACACAGAAGGAACAAACATTAACTTTGCAGTCACGGGGTAAAAGGCATTTATGCTGCATTCATGTGCTCCCGGTTTTGCAGCTCGGCTGACCTCCAAGTAACGTGATGACATATGCCGTGAATTTAGAATTGGTGGGCGTTAGTGATGAGAGAGATAAGGTGTTATCCGAGCACACCCGTGTCCCAATCAAGAATTTTTGGTGTGCTCAAATACTATGTTCGAGTCCCCGCGGCTGCATGTCAACAACCGCAACGCATGCAGGGATAGCCTAACAAACAGACAATCCCTGCATGTGTTGCGGCTGTTGAACAGCAGTGAGACATGCAGCCGCAGGGACTCGAGCATATTTTTCGAGCACGCAGTTAGCACACGAGCATGCTTGGATTACACACTATCCGACTACGCTCGATCATCATTAGTGGGCGTCCAACACTAATCCTGAGAATGAAGGGAGGGGTCACAGTGCCGTCTGCAGGGGACCCCCACTATACAGTAAAAACTTAGAGGTTGGCTCAGCACTGCAACCCCTTCATTGTCTAGGCGAGTGCAAGCACAAGAGGTCATCCCCCTACAACTAATAAAGTCATGGCATATCCTTGTGAGATGTCATTACTTTGTAAGATGGACAAAACCTCTGAAAGACTATGAACAACATCAGTACATACGAAAGAAAAATAGTCTACTATTTCTATATACAGCTCCCATGCAATGCTATACATCTCCATCGCTACAGACGGCGAGTTTCTCGCAAGTCTGGCCCCGGCCTTAATCTGCTCCTTCTCCTACTGTCTGAAGGTCATCAATGATGGAATAAGTGTAGGATGACTGCCGGTTCTGACTACACAGGGTTTGCTTCTAGTCTACAACCATGGAAAGACAAAGCTCTGCAAAGTTGCTTCATTTATTTCTATTTTTACCTGTGCAATAAAAAGAATGGTGGCAAAGGTGTAGATAACTTTAATTGCAGTTTTATATTGGCATGTGTATTTTAGGAATAGGGGATTTGCACTTGATTGGAATTGATAAAGGGCACAAGTGTCAGGTTTGCATGGGACTGCCATTGTGCACGGATGCATTTGATTAGCAAACCTCTACTGATAAAGTGGTTACAGGTATTATTGGAGCTCCATTCCTCACCGTGTCTTTGCACAGCCTGGGCAGGTACGTCTCTTTCTGTTCTTCTGTACCTAATCCCTGGAACAAGGAGGTGATGAGAGTATTTTGGATGTCACAGAGCACGGACACAGAGGGGTCCACCTTGGCTAACTCTTCAATCACAAGAATCGAGGAGAAAAAAGATGCTCCCGTGCCACCGTACTTGGGGTCCACATCTATACCCATCAGCTGAAAGAGAGAGGGTTAAAGTTAAAAGGTTGAGACAAAGCAAATCACAAAACACAGTTTATTACAGAGGTGAGAGCGGGACAGTGAAAGTGACAGTCTGAAAAATATGAGGGATGGATGAAAGGTCCCTTTACTTAAACGCACGCCCATCAGATGATTTGGGGGAAAATAAAATCAGGCAAGTTGAATTTTAACCCCTTTACCCACGAGGAAGGTTCACACGTTAATGACCGGGCCAATTTTTACAATTCTGACCACTGTCCCTTTATGAGGTTATAACTCTGGAATGCTTCCATGGATCTTGGCGATTCTGAGATTGTTTTCTCGTGACATATTGTACTTCTCGTTAGTGGTAAAATTTCTTCGGTATAACTTGTGTTTATGAAAAAAAACGTTTGATCGCAGTGTGCCGGGAGCGGTCCGTGACCGCTCCTGGCACTTAGTGCCGGGTGTCAGCTTTGAGAATCAGATTGCATGTGACGTACTATCCCGTCCATGGTCATACGGGCTCAGGTCCCATGGACGGGATAGTACGTCTAATGTCAGAAAGGGGTTAATGCACAATGTGCTGCTCGCGGAGGCGTCTAGTGTCGGCTATACTTACAACTTGCCTAAAAAGACACTTATTTTCTCTTGGCTTTGGCTGTAGAGGGTAATTTTTTAGCTAACAGTAAAAAATAATACCAACCCCGAGCTCAAACAGTCCTTGGATGACTGAATTGTCCATTTTTGATTCGGCGTCCATGGTTTTTACAAGTGGTCCGATCCGGTCCTGGGAAAATTTTCGTACTGAGTAGAAATAAAAAGAGCTTAAAGACATTATTTATTTTACTCATTTATATAGCGCATTTAATTCCACAGCGCTTTACAGACATTATCATCACTGTCCCCATTGGGGCTCACAATCTACATTCCCTATCAGTATGTCTTTGGAGTGTGGGAAGAAACCGGAGACCCGGGAGGATGCCCACGCAAACACAGGGAGAACACAGACCTCCTTGCAGATGTTGTCCTTGGAGAGATTTGAACCTAGGACCTCAGTGCTGCAAGGCTGCAGTGCTAACCACTGAGCCACCGTGCTAACCACTGAGTGACTGTGCTGCTTTTTACAGCATCAGCAAAAGCAGAATTTTTAGAAATCTCATGCACATGCTTTTTTTTTTCCTGATTAAATTTGAGAACTGCTGTTACTTTGAAATCTGCAGCATGTCAATTCTTTCAGAGTTTTTTTTAGCTGTTTTTAAAGTGTTTTTGGTGAACAAAACTAACTTTATTAAACATGTACTGGAGACAAAGCACATGTGTCATCCGCACTCAAAAAACGCTGCAAAAGACTCATCAAAAACAGTGCGAAAAATGGAATTTTGAATGCAGCCATTTTTACTGTCAAGAGAGCAGGTTTTTACTGCAGAAAAACAGGGATTTTTGTGTGTACTCACCATAAACTCCTTTTCTCCGAGCCAATCATTGGGGGACACAGGACCATGGGTGTTATGTTGCTGCCACTAGGAGGACACTAAGTAAACATAGAAAAGATTAACTCCTCCTCTGCAGTATACACCCTCTGCTGGCTCTAGCCTGAACCAGTTCGGTGACAAAGCAGTAGGAGCTCATAACTAGCCAACAAGAGTACAATATGTCAAAACCAAAGAACCAACGCTAGCCAACAGGCTAACAGGGTGGGTGCTGTGTCCCTCAATGATTGGCTCGGAGAAAAGGATTTTATGGTGAGTACACACAAAAATCCCTGTTTCTTCTTCGCCTCATTGGGGGACACAGGACCATGGGACGTCCTAAAGCAGTCCCTGGGTGGGAAACAGCACGACAGCTGAAACCTCTTGTACCATCAGGCTGCGTTTGCTTTACAGATGTGCTACTGCCGATTGCAGAATCCGTGTGCCAAGGGCCGCATCTGCAGAAGCTTGAGAATGAATGTTGTAGTGTTTTACAAACGTGGTGTGCAGGCTGGACCAAGTCGCTGCCTTGCAGACTTGCTGTGCCGAAGCCTGGTGCCGGATGGCCCAGGAAGCCCCCACTGACAGAGTGGAGTGTGCCTATACCCGCCGGGATAGGCTGACATCGGACATGGTAAGCTTTTTGGATCGCTGAGCGGATCCACCTGGCTATTGTAGCCTTACAGGCAGGTAGACCCTTCCTGTGCCCTTCCGGAAGCACGAAGAGGGCATCCGACTTGTGGAAAGGCGTTGTTCGGGAAACATATTTCCTAAGCTCTCTTACCAAATCCAATATATGGAGGGCCTTCTCGACACGATTAACAGGCGCTGGACAGAAGGAGGGCAGAACAATGTCCTCATTCAGATGGAAGGAAGAGACGACCTTAGGTAGAAAGGACAGAGACGTCCTCAACACCGCCTTGTCCTGATGGAAAACCAGGAACGGAGGCCTGCTAGACAAGGCCGCTAACTCCGAAACTCATCTGATTGACGTTACCGCCACCAAAAAGGCTACCGTCCAAGAGAGAAGAGTCAGCGCCACTTCCCGCAGTGGTTCGAACGGGGCCTCTTGTAGAACCCCTAGGACCAGATTAAGGTCCCAAGACTCCAACAGCATCTTGGGGTGAGGCGCCATATGGGAAACTCCCTGCATGAAGGTCTTGACTTGTGATTTGGTAGCTATCCTGCGTTGGAACAGAACGGATAAGGCTGAAATTTGACACTTGAGGGAAGCAAGCGCAAGGCCTGAGTCTAACCCTGCCTGGGGAAAATCCAAAATGGACGGAATAAAAAAAATAAGTGGAGAGCGTCCACGGGCTCTGTATCAGACGAAAGAGGTCTTCCAGGTGCGGTGGTAAATGCTCACAGATGTCGGTTTCCGGGCACTAATCATGGTGGAGACTACTTGCTGGGAAAAGCCGGCCTGGGTTAAAATCCAGGATTCAATGGCCAAGCCGTTAAACTCAGGGCTCTCGAATTCTGGTGGTAAATTGGTCCCTGAGAGAGCAGGTCCGGACGGTCCGGTAGTCGCCAGGGAACGTCGGCGACAAGTTTCACTAGTTCCGCGTACCATGCTCGGCGTGGCCAGTCTGGGGCGATAAGAATTACCAGGATTCTTTCCGCTCTCATCTTCCTGATGACCCCCGAGAGTAGCGGAAGCGGCGGAAACACGTAAGGAAAAACTGATGCCACGGCAAGACCAGTGCATCCGACCCGATGGCTAGTGGGTCGCAGGACCAAGCTATGTACGCCGGAAACTTGGCGTTTAGCCTGGAAGCCAAGAGATCAACATCCGGCGTCCCCCAGAGATGACAAATCTGCTGAAAGACCTTCGGATGAAGAGACCACTCTCCCGAGGCGAGACCCTGACGGCTGAGAAAGTCTGCCATCCAATTCTCTACTCCTGGGATATGAACAGCTGAGATGACTGAGCGGTTTCTTTCTGCCCATTGAAGAATGTGGGCCACTTCGAGCATCGCCCTTCTGCTCTCCTGGTTCCCCCCTGACGGTTGATGTATGCCACCGCCGTGGCATTATCCGACTGAATCTGAATGGGGCGACCTGCCAGATGATGGAAATGCAAAAGGGCTAACCTGATTGCTCGGATTTCTAGAATGTTGATTGGGAGAAGTGATTCTGGAGTGGACCAGCGTCCTTGAGCCGTGTGGTGACGGAAAACCGCTCCCCATCCGAGAAGACTGGCGTCGGTGGAAACCACAAGCCAACGTACTGGGAGGAAGGAGTTCCCCTGATCCAGAGAAAAGCTCCGCTTCCACCACCTGAGGGATTACAAAACACCTCAGAATCAATAAATGGGATATTGTATAACATTAGGCACCAAAAGAGGAAAAAATATCACTAAAATATAACCTTTATTAATATAAATTTTAAAAATGGGAAGATAAATAGTGGGTTTTCAGGGAAACAATTACATAGAATAAATACATAATAAATGAACAATGTGACACAAGGGCAGATTATCCTCGCCCTAATGGGCCCTAGTGCGCCCCTACCTGACCGCGGAGGTTGGCACCCTAGTTGTTGACGATGTGGCGCCCCCGCTCAAAGTCGGTAACTCTAGGAAGCCCTGGAAAAAACTGCCACTAAAACAGGGATACACATAAAAACCAACACACAGACAATACACCCGAAAAACCTAAGTGGGGAGACATATGGTCTCAAATAAATAAATATCTCGTAGCAAAAATGGCTTATAAATAGCTGGTTTGTGTGGCTATAGCTAATACTTATCTCGAAGTAAAAATGACAGAGAGCTACACATCAAACCAAAAAAAATGTGAAGTCCAAACTTTACCTCAAAAAACGTATACAGAGAGAGATAATATTGTTAGAGAACCTCAGTGAAACAAGGTACCACCAGGTAAAACAAATGGCATCAAACAGATCATCTAGACTGCCACCCCTATATATAAAAGGACAGTCTCAAAAAAATGCTTATAATATTATCAATGGAAAGCATAATCGCATGTGAATAGTCAAAAAAATTGCTTAGACAGATCTGTGAGCCAAAAGGCTAATACTTATCAGCCATGGATATTCAGAACAACCCGACGCGTTTCCCCCTCTCCAGATACAGAGGGTTCATCAGGGGTCACAAACGGAGATACAATCTCCCCCGGGAGCCAAGCAGATGTGCGGTACCTTGTTTCACTGAGGTCCTCTAATAATATTATCTCTCTCTGTATACATTTTTTGAGGTAAAATTTGGACTTCACATTCTTTTTTGGTTTGATGTGTAGCTCTTTGTCATTTTTACTCCGAGATAAGTATTAACTATAGCCACACAAACCAGCTATTTATAAGCCATTTTTGCTACGAGATATTTATTTATTTGAGACCATATGTCTCCCCACTTAGGTTTTTCGGGTGTATTGTCTGTGTGTTGGTTTTTATGTGTATCCCTGTTTTAGTGGCAGTTTTTTCCAGGGCTTCCTAGGGTTACCGACGTTGAGCGGGGGCGCCACATCGTCAACAACTAGGGTGCCAACCTCCGCGGTCAGGTAGGGGCGCACTAGGGCCCATTAGGGCGAGGATAGTCTGCTCTTGTGTCACATTGTTCATTTATTATGTAAAGTTGTATTCCAATAAATATATATTATGTTCTATCTTTATCTTGATTATTGTTTCATAAAAATGATTAAATCTCTGATGTTCACATTGTACTACAATAAATTTTTCACTTAAATATAAGCAATATATGTGGGAGTCAGAGTCGCGGAGTCGGTGTAAGGGAAATTGAGGAGTCGGAGTCGCAGGTTTGGCTTACCGACTCCGCAGCCCTGCTTTTTTTGGGACTACGAACAGGTTGGAGTAAAACCCTTTGAAGCTTTCGTTGTGTGGGACTGGGATGATGACTCTGTCTTTGCGGAGTGTATCTATGGCTCGGTGGAACAGAGCTGCATGCGCCTAAGTCTTGGGAGAGCGAGACAGGAAAAAAACGTACTGGGGAGGAGACGAGAACTCTATTTTGTATCTGGAGGAAACCAGATCTCTGACCCACTGGTCGTGAACGACCAAAAGCCAGGCTTGACGGAACAAGAGTAGACAGCCGCCCACCCTGTCTGCGGCCTCCGGATACCGCAATAAGTCATTTTGCAGAGAACTTGCGGGATCTAGATCCTTTGGATACAGCTCGTGTGGACCTGCTTTTCCAGGAACAAATGGGTCTGTATGAAGTCTGGGAGTCCCTGCCTTTACGCAGGGGGCGAGTCGAGCCCGAGGAGGCGGTAGTAGAGGACCAGCTTGTGGTCCTGTGAAAAGGCCGAACCCGAACCTGCTGTTGGCTACGAAAAAGCCGACTGGGCCTTCGTTGAGAAAGGAATTTGCTTTTCCCTCCGGTAGCATCGGAGATAATTTGGTCCAGCTTTTCTCCAAATAAGCGCCCACTCTGGTAAGGCAGAGAAGTTGGCGATTTTTTTGGAAGCAGAATCTGCTCATCACTCTCTGAGCCATAGTGCTCTCCTGATAGTAATGGCATTTGCGGCTGCTAGTGCGGCGCAGTTAGCTGCATCTAGTGAAGCATGAACAACATAATCCCCGACCTGGGCAATCTGGTAGGCGAGACTGACTGCCTCGGGAGGCAGGTTACTGTCTTGGCTGGTTTTAGCCAGAGCCTCCGCCCAGGCTACCATAGCTCTAGCCACCCATGTTGCTGCAAAGGACGGGGAAAGTGCTGCGCCAGCCGCTTCAAAGACTGACGTAGCGAGATTGTCAATCTGTCGGTCAGTGGTCTCCTTAATAGAGGAACCATCAGACAAAGACAGGAGGGTTTTGGAAGCGAGACGTGATATGGGAGGATACACTGAGGGAGACTCAGACCACTCTTTCTTTAGAGTAGGAGCAAAGGGGTAACGTGTCTCGAGTGGCTTTTGTCCTGAGAATTGCTTGTCCGGGCGAGTCCTGTGCCTCTGGACGATGTCCATAAACTCGGGGTGGTTAGCAAACACCCTGTGAGGGCGTTTGGTTCTTTTAAAAGACACTGCATGATCCGGACTGGCTCCGGGCTCCTCGTCTACCCTCAGAGCTTTATTGACCGCTTCAATGAGGGAGTCCAGTGACTCCTGGTACTCTGGTGAGTCCGGGTCTACGGATACATCAGACTCATATTCTGAGTCGTGTTCGCTGCGAACCCCTGGAGAGGGAGAGCGGGAAACTGAGCTTGCGGACGCCGAGGCATGAGAATGCCTGGGAGACGTGAAATGTGGTCGTGTTCTAGAAGTTTGCGTATTCTTTGATGTGGGACGGCTCCTGTCAGAGGATGTCTCTCGCATGGCTGAAGAGCGCTCTGCGCCAGGCAAGCAGATGCCCTGGTTTGAGGAAGGATCACACAAGGACTCTATAGCTTTAGTCAGAGAAGCCATAGACTGTGCCAGAGACGTAGCCCACTCAGGGGGCTAGAACCACTAGGGTCGGCAGTAGCAGAGGGCTCCTATGGGCATGTAAGCTCGCAGGCCGTACATAATGAAGTACTGTGGCCCCGGGGCATTACATGTGGTACATGAGGCATACACATCTGTGTGTGTTTTAGTAGCCTTTTTAGAGGGCGTAGGCTGAGACATAGTGGCCCTTTAAGGCTGGTCAGAGAATGAATACTGCCGTACAGCAGGGAAAGGGGTTAAGCGTTTGCAGCTTACCCAGGTCCTGTGTACGGTGCCCCCAGGGATTCCAGGTAATGGTGCAGGTGCCTTGCGGTGAATCCGAGATATGGTCGCTGGAAATAGCGTTGGCGCTTCTCTTAAGTAACGAGAAGCGCTTGGAGATGTGGGCGGAGACACAGTCGACGGGCGAGAATACAGTCCTGAGCGAGAAGCGCCAGTATAAATGGGCCGGGCCGCTCTGGGGGGCGGGTAGTGACGAAGCGCAACCTAGTCAGGCCAGAAGCCGGGGACTAAATTTGTTACTGCGGAAAGGTGGCGCGCGATCGCGGCAAAGCGTGTCACCCAAGGGGCCCAGGACCGTGCGCTGCATAGGGAGTCCTCCTTCCACCTGTGGATGCTGTGTGTTGGTCCGGTACCTGTAGTCTGTGTGCAGATGAAGCTGCGCCCCTCCAGAGCTGGATCGTCAGGTACTGACCACGATGTCCAACCTCAATCCTCCCTCCCTTTGATAGGGAGATGGAGAGGGACCATCTGCCTCCCGTCATCATCCGCTTTCTATTAGTGTTGATGCTATGGGGGCTGCACGGACTGCGCTGGGGCTTTTGTGTATCACGTGGGTTCAATCCCTTGGGATGGGACAGGGTCCGTCCGGCTGTGGGCCTGACTCCAGAAGAGGGTACTTGGGGGCGACACCGCATGTTCCCGTCTGTTGGTGATGTGGGGAGAGCGGGGCCCTGGAGGGACCCATCGCCTCTGGATAGAGTCCAGGTATTAAAATGTTGCAGGAGGGGGTACAGGGAGACGACACTCCGCGTTCCCGCCTGTTGAAGATTCGGGGAGATCGGGATCTTGAAAGGACACGTCGCCCCTTCATTCCATAGGAAAATTATAAAAAATGAAAAAGTTAAAAAATAATAAAGTTGGGGTCTGAACGTCAGACCCAAGTGCCTCCTACAGACACTAAGCAGGAACTGCTTCAGGCTAGAGCCAGCAGAGGGTGCATACGGCAGAGGAGGAGCTAATTTTTTCTATGTTTACTTAGTGTCCTCCTAGTGGCAGCAGCATAACACCCATGGTCCTGTGTCCCCCAATGAGGCGAAGGAGAAAAAAAACCTGCGTGTGAAGACTGCCTATGTTCATGTGTTAAATTTTTTTAGTCTTGCTACTCTGAGATGGTATAGGGGCACAGTGAGGGGAGCATTATTTACCCATATCTCGCAGCATGCCCTCTTCTTCTGTGAACGTCTCCAGTGGAGCAAACATGGCTCCTTCCTTGGGTTCTGCAGCCAAAACATCGGCTTTGGAAGATTTTAAGCGACAATGGAGTTTCTGGGATGAAACCAGCCAGGACCGCAATCCTCTGCCCATTAACTAAAACAGAAGAGTAAAAATATCTGTACAAAGTGACTGAAACATCTGAAAACAGAACTATGTATAATATATGAGAGAACGTTTATTGGTTATAAAAATGAAATATAGAAGCTCCTACACCACGAACAGTTCTAGGGTCTTACCGGACCCCTCCTGTTATTCACAGAGGTTTTCCACCATTTTATTGAGAATTGCAGAAAACATTTGCAGCGATTTCCACACAATTTATATCAAATGCAGCAATCAAGTATTCACAAAACTTGCTTGATGGTAAAACACAGATTTTATGCACATAAAAAAAACGCAATGTTGTAAGAGAAGTTAACAAAAAAATAACATTCCTATTTCTTACGTGTTTCAGCGCTCACCATACAGGTAAAATATAATTTATTAGTTTGGACAGTTAAACAGGCAGTAATACCAAATGTTATTTTTTTTTGTACATTGTATTTGCATTCTGAGAATACAGGAGTGATTCACTTTTATTAATCTTTTCAAAAGCATAGAATTGATTTTTTTACATTTCTTTTATTGGTCTTCCCATCTTTTATCATACCTAGCTATTGACTGAGCTTCATATTTTTACAAATATAACGTCACCGGCAGCCAGCGATGGCGTTGCAGGATGGGTGTCGGAAGACACATCTTCCCCAATATTTCAGCCTTTTCAATGCACCTAAGAGGATAACCTGTGACAAGTGGCCCTAGCTCGCACGGCAGCAGATTCTGGAGCCGATGGCACCCATGCTGTATAAAGCGGTTTTAGCTTCACAGCTCACTCCATACAAGCAGTATGCACATCTCCCTCAGGTGCTGTGACCATAGGCACCTGCTTGTGATCCCCTCCAAATGCCATGTAGCAAGCATGATTAAAGGGGTTGTCTGGCACTTTAACTCTGATGGCCTATCCTTAGGTTAGTTGCGGAGCTGCACAGCACAGCTCAGCTGACTGTATGGGGTACTGCACATCCAGCTTCTATTCAATTTCATAGGGGGTGAATATGCAGTAACCAGCTGCGGCCAATACTCGACAGAGCTGTGCAGCTCCATAACAGAGCAGTTCCACCTGCCCACGACACTGTGAACAGCTGATCGGGGGGTGCCAGGTGTTGTACCCCCACCGATCAGACATTGATGACTTATCTTAAGAATAGGCCATCAACGTTAAAGCCACAGACAACCCAAGATTCCTTTGCTGTGCACCTTACAGGATCCCCGCCATTGGGTGTCACAATGCTTTCTGCTCTTTATTTTATGTGCTTATCCCTATATTTTGTGCACATTTTCAAGTAAGATCATGTTCACCAGAACTGCACTGGATGTGAAAGTAAATGCTCAGCATCCGTTCCTCCTCCCTCCTCTGCTCAATCTCTGTATCCTGCCCACCATGCTTCGGGGGTCTTGGGACGACAAACATTGCCGTAATCGGGTGCACAAACACCTGCACATATTCTTTGTTGCAGATCTTCATGAATCTGTCCACAAATCTCCATCAAAATCAGCGATAAAATTTTAGCTTTTGTTGTGTGCACAGTTGTGACGACGAATTTCAGGGCACGGTTGTGACGACGGATCTCAGGGCACGGCTGTGACGACGGATCTCAGGGCAGAGTTGTGGTGACGGATCTCAGGGCACGGTTGTGGCGACGGATTTCAGGGCACGGTTGTGACGACAGATCTCAGGGCACGTTTGTGGCGACGGATCTTAGGGCACGGTTGTGGCGACGGATCTCAGGGCACGGTTGTGGCGACGGATCTCAGGGCACGGTTGTGGCGACGGATCTCAGGGCACGGTTGTGGCGACGGATCTCAGGGCACGGTTGTGGCGACGGATCTCAGGGCACGGTTGTGGCGACGGATCTCAGGGCGCAGCTGTGGCGATGGATCTCAGGGAGCAGCTGTGGCGACGGATCTTAGTGCACAGTTGTGGCAACAGATTTCAGGACACAGCTGTGGCGAAGGATCTCAGGGCACAGTTGTGGCGAGGGATCTCAGTGCACAGTTATGGCGAGGGATTTCAGGGCACGGTTGTGGTAAGGGATTTCAGGGCACGGTTGTGGCGAGGGATTTCAAGGCACGGTTGTGGCGAGGGATTTCAGGGCACGGTTGTGGCGAGGGATTTCAGGGCACGGTTTTGGCAAGGGATCTCAGTGCACGGTTGTGGAGAGGGATTTCAGGGCACAGTTGTGGCGACAGATCTCAGTGCAGTTGTGGCGACAGATCTCAGTGCAGTTGTGGCGAGGGATCTCAGTGCACAGTTGTGGCGAGGGA
>VIAB01015615.1:10205-20402 GCA_009801035.1 Oophaga pumilio | reverse complement strand
GGTCATATACTTTGGGAATGCTATGCTGACCTACTTAATATCTTCATCAGCTGAATCTATAAGTCGTGATAAATACACTTCACTTATGTATGTTGTGATATGTCCAGTAATAAATCCTCTTATCTACACTCTGAACAATAGAGATGTGAAAAAAGCTCTTGTAAAGCTCATACAAGCTGGTGATCGTCATAAATCTATTGAGATGTGATGTATGAAGGTCCTCATGGAATCTGGTTACTAAGAAATTGATTCAGAATCCTAAGGTTGTCATAAACAGATATTTACCTTACCTTTAACTTTCTCTACAATATATTCTGGTAACTGATAGGTTTATGCTATGAAGAAGTCCTGAAAATCACCAAGAGAGGAGACATGACCTCAGCTGAGAACAAGGAGGAAAACGAGTGAGCTGTACTCAAAGTATCAGGAGGAAACCTTCAACTGGAATCCAAGGTGTAAACAGACTTTTTACTTTTGTTGATGAAAATGAAAAAATTAAGTTGAAATGATCGTTTGTTGGGTCAAATTTAAAAATAAATTTTATCGGAAATTGAGTTGGCTGCCTTTAAATTTTTTTTCATCCTAAAGTTGGACAAAAGATCTTTTTGTCAGTAAACGATCTTTCTTTGAAATAATATCCCTTAAATGATTCTATATTCAATTCCAGATGTATTTGACCATGCTTTGAAAGCTATAACAGGTCTTTTGGCCACTATGCACTAAAACATGTCTGGCCATGTTGGTCTAATGATCGGTCACCAAATGATCATTCCTTGTTCAAGCATCAAACTATTATAATCTAATGTGTAAAGCCAAACTTAGGCTTTGAGAGGATTTTCTGATGTGTGTCTCCTTTAGAAGGCTATGAGATCATTATTATTATTACTATTATTTTATGGCCTTTGGCACGGTCTTGATGGATGAACGATCTGTTGGAAGGTCAATTTTATGCAAACCTAGATCGGTCCATCAGTATTTTCTCCACCGCTATTGTGATTGTATCAAGCCATTGGGATGCTGGTCTTCCTCTTCTTCTTGTTTCTTCTATTCTTCCAACCATGATGTCCTTCTCCAGTGATCGCTCTCTTCGTAGGATGTGTCCAACGTAGGCAAGTCATAGCTTGTTGATCCTTGCTTCCACAGACATATTCTGACTTGATTGGTTCCAAGATTGATTTCTTTGGTGTCATGTCTTGGGAGAGCAGGAACGTCCACATAGCTCCTGGAGGAGCTAAGGACTGTGTGGGTTAAATGCAGGTGGACCCTGTCGGGAATGGACTCAGTTTATTTAGCTGAACGCTGACAAGGTTTATGCTATCCACAATAAACCAGTGGGTCATCATCTACCAGAATGGTCCTTGTGTCTATCTGGGAAAGCAGCCAAGTGTGTCCAACCCTCACACCATCCATGGTATTGATAACATCCTTTTCCAGCACCAAATTTCAAAGGCATCACTTCCTATTGTGTTTTCTTTCTTTATCATCCAAGTTTCTCATGTGTATATTACTACAGAAAAGACCAGACTGTGTATGAGCCATATCTTTATCTCAAGTGAAATTTTCCTCAATTTGAAGACCTTGTCCAGCTATATATTGTATGCCAGTCTATGGATGCTTGGTGTCATGCCACCTGTTGGGCCCACAGTACAAAATATCTGCTGCATGCATCTATTGACCTAAAGCGGAGTTTACATCAGATCCACATTGCTACAATTATTATTACACTCTTCCCAACATTCGACATACTGTATATGTGTGTTGCATGCGCAAGCCATGTGCAGGTCTATGGAGTGTGCACACAAGCAGCCAACATCTGCTATAACAGCAGCAGCTGGAGCATTTAACCTATGTACTGTAATATTGCAGTGAAAAGAACAGGAGATAAAGATTGCGGTTTGTTTGCAGGTGCACGTTACATTATGGGACTAAAAAGTAATGTAAAAAAATGTTTTTAAACATAAAAATAAATATAAATATTAGAATCACTCCCCTTCCCATCCTCGCCATTTTTTCTACCTTTGAAAATAAGCAAACAATAATTAAAAAGTATATTTGGTCAGCAAAAGTCTGATTTATGGAAATATTCAATTGTAATAAATGCCATAAAACAAAAAAATTCAACTCCCTACAGCAACACAAAATATGGGCTAGAATTATGCTCCCCGCACTTCTCGCCTGCGCTCGGTGCCCACTCCGCTGTCTTCTCCCACAATCTTCTCACTGCAGTTCAGCCACCTGGCCGTCATTTTTCTGAATTTGCGCAAAGTGAATCATAAAAAACAGGAAGCCGCGAAAACTGGAATTCTTGTAAAATTCAAGGAGAATTCAATTCACCTTAGTCTAGGTTCACATTGCGTTAGGGCAATTCGTTTAACGGATCCGTTTGTAAGCAGCACTAACGCAATGTAACGACATTTTAACGCACCCATAAACTTCCATTAGTGTAACGGATCCTAACGCATGTCAAAATCGGCATGCGTTTGCAATGGTCCGTTAGTTTGTGACTCACCTTCCAAAGCGGTCTACCACGTTTTCGTGTCCGGTACGGCGAACGCACAGTGAACGGAAGCGTTCGTTCTGCCATAGAACTCTATTGCAAACGCAGGCAGACTCAATTCTACCAATACTTTCACGGAAAGTGCTGAGTTGATGACGTATCTCATCCTTGACGTGCGACAGCAGAATATCAAACGTTTCAATTGTCAATCGAAGATATGGCTGAAATTAAAATGGATGATCCCGAATTTGAGCATAGAGGGTGTGAAAGGCAGCATATGTTTGCCGAAAAAAGTTGATTTCATGAACCCAATATCTCCTCCGGCAAACACGTCTTCTCCGACGACATCGCAACTGCATCAAGCGAAAGCTTACAAGCTGAGACACAAACATCTTGCTGGAAGCTGAAGTGAGTGCACTCAATGGTTCCAGAATGGAGAATGTGTCCACCCACACACAACGCTGATGGTTTTATAGCCTCCCCCCAAAAAATTGAACTAATTGACAGTGTCTGAACGCACACAAGCGGATACTTCTGGAACGGACACCATAAATGCGTTAACGCAATGGCAAAAATACACCACGAGAAGACAATTTTGGGCTTATTTTTAGCGCATCCGTTAAATGGATTGCCCTAACGCAATGTGAACCAAGCCTAATACTAAATCAGTGCAAATTAGTGAGTAAGTAATTAGAAGGTTCTCTCAGTAAGGCTTTGGCTAAAAAAGCTGAAATAGAATGTACAGAGCCTGTCTCATCCTATTCTTATCACATAAACACTGCAGGCAGTCACTGTCTGTGATATGAGTGATTGGCAGCAGTGGTCATATACCCATCTACATGACTGATGGGGGGTTGGTCAGCTCTATGAGAAGATTGGCGGAGGATCGATAGGAGACTATACATTTTTTTTAAACTAGACCATGACAAGTTTGTTTGTTTTTTTAGAGAAAAAAGTGATGGATAACCTGTTTAGAAATTCAAGGAATTTTAGCAGTAGCCCCGAGACACTGGTGCGGTTCTGATAATGAATGTTTATTAGCAAGTTGCAGATATTTTAAAGATGAGTGAATAGATACAAAGGAATCAAATTTGCCTCAAATATTATGCAAATTGTCTCTTCATAGAGGACTAGAACTCTAGCGCCACCTATAGGAAGTAGCATTCCTTTGAAGTCAATGTCGACCCTCTAACGAGCCTTGTCACATGACTTAGGATAAAAGCCAAAATCAGAATCTAAATTTGCAGCCAGGGGTTGGTGAGACTGCTACCTCTGTACTCACATAGCTATGTCTATGGAACAGAAACTATATAAATAAATCACAGAATGTGAGACTCAGAAATGTAATAAACCTTCATAATTACAAATAATCAGTGACGCCATACATGAGCTGGAAGAGAATCTGTCAAACAGTTTTTGATATGCAATCTGCTGGCATCATGATCTAGGGGCTCTTACCCTGATTCCAGCAATGCATCACTAAGTTTCTTGGGTGCGGTAGTTTTGATAGAATCACAGTGTTCTCTGCTGTAGATTTAGCAGATCTCAAATGCTGAGCCCTGTATAACCCCGCCCACACAACTGATTGGCAACTACTTCCTGTGTATAACTCCGCCCACACAACTGATTGGCAACTACTTCCTGTGTATAAACCCGCCGACACAACTGATTGGCAACTACTTACTGTGTATAACCCCGCCCACACAACTGATTGGCAGCTTCCTGTATATAACCCTGCCCACACAACTGATTGGCAGCTTCCTGTATATAACCCTGCCCACACAACTGATTGACAGCTTTCTGGGTGTTGTATGGTGACAGAACGCTGCTAATCAGTGGTGGGGACGGGGTTGGACTTCTAAGCATATAGCAGCTTGTCCTGTAATGATCATCTCCTTCTGATAAAACACTAATTGTATCAAAACAGCAACACACAGTGTAATAAGTGACACTTCACTGGAATCAGCTACTCTAAGATTACATAGCAAAAATCAGGTGACCAATTCCCTAAAATCACGTATCTGACAACCAAGGAACTCACTATTCCCAATTAGATAACATCCTCACCGAAGACAAGAAGGGCACGAGGATTCCCTGCAGCTCTAAGCTATGGATCTACGTGGTGGTCTTTATGACGCCGTATGTCAGAGATATTCTCCTCTAGAAGGTGGGCAGGTAGAGGAGATTCCCTCAGTAATATGTTGGGTTTAATCATTTAATTTCAGTGTATTTCTCCGTATTAATTTAGTGTATCGGTGACGTATTATGGCTCCATCCAGCATGGAGCTGGTACTGAGCCGCACTAGTAATCATGGGACCTAATCCTTCTACACGGGAGGACGGCATCACAGCAGGACACATATCCAGAGACAACTAGGATTTCACATTCTCGAATATAAAAAGTAAAAGAATCCACACAATTAACATATCTCATTGGGATTTATTAGATATTTTTGTCTTACACATTTATACACCAATAATTAATCCCAACAGCCCAACAATTCAGATCTAGAACTGCTACATAAGCCGCAGAATCACACTGTGCGAGAGTATCTGTAGAGCCGGAGCGCCGGTCATGTCGTTATTGAACTTTTTACAATTTTTAGAAATTATTTACATACGGTGGAAAAACTCCTCACACCAGAAAGTTTCCATTAAAATCACAACTTCCAGTTTGTTGGGACTGACTTGAATTTGTTTTTAGTTTTGTTTTTAGTCTTTATCTCAGTTTGTACATCTTATGTCATGCTACAAACAAAAGTTACTAGTCGACAAGAAGTAAGATTTTGTTCTTCATTTTGCTGACAAGGATTATGATCGTCCTCTCGCTTGCAATACTGAGATAGGATGTGAAGTTGGTGCTTTTAAAATTCTATGGAGAAGGAAGGATGGAAGAGGAAGAGGAGCTAGAGGCAGACACAGACATTCTGCTGCAACAGTTGCAGTTCTCCATAGACCTTTGAAAGCACCAACTGTCATCTTCTAGCTTCTTCTATTTCTTCAGGAGAAGAAAAGCATCTTTCTCTTACAAGAAATATTACAAAGTTTCTTATTCCTGTGCATAATATTGGTTTATGAAAAAAAATAGTGTTTACTCTTTAAAGCTTCTCGGGTCTAATACAAAATATGTCTGTATAATTTTCATGTTTATATATTTTCTCTCTTTGTTTCTTGTTATTCTTTTTCTTTTCATTTCTCTAAAATCTAAGTTTTCTTTTATGTTTATTTTCCACTTTTCTTCTTCTTGTCTCTATCTTTTCTTTAGTCTTTTTTCTTGCTAATTTTTTCCCTCTTCCTGTTTTTTTAGTCGATTTCCTTTTCTTACTTCTCACCTTCTGACTTTTTTACCTCTTTATTCATCTTTTATCTTCTTTTTATCTGTCTCCTCTTTTTTCATTTCACTTCTCCTGTCTCTTTTCTCTTATTATTATTTTTTTTATCTTTTCTTCCTCTTCTTTTTCTATTTATTCAATCTTTTTATTCTTTTCTTTTTCTGATTTCATTTATCCTTCTTTATTCTTTTTCTACTTTTTCTTCCATCCTATTCCTGCTATTCTAGCATCGGAATGCTTTTTATTGATTTTCCGATCTCTTCTATTTCTTTTCTTCCACTTTCTATTCTTTATTCTCCTATTTTTCTCTTTTTTTCAAATGTTACTTTTCTCCATTTTTCTTTCTCCTCCATTATGTTCTTTTATTTGCCTCCTTTCTCTTATATTGACTCATTTTTGTTTTTTTCTTTCCTTTTATTCTGCTCGTCTTCTTTGTTTTCTCCTTCTTTTTTATCACCTACTGACATTTTATTTTATGTGTTTTTGTCTCATGTCTTCTCAACGTTTCACTTTGTTTTTTTACATCTCTTTTGTTTTCTGTCTTCTGTTTTCTTTGTGTTCTTGTTTGTCGTCTTTCCTGTCTTTCGCTTCTCTCTTTATTTTTCTCTTCTTCACTATTCTTCTACTCTTCTTTCTATGTTGTTCTTATTCTTTCTCTTTTCTTCTTACCTGGTCCCACTATTTTAGTGCAGTAAATTCTGATATAACGCCATATACATGTTACGTGAGAAGATCTTCGAAAGAAAAGGGACAAGGATAATGTCAGTGTTTTGTAAAGTGGAAAACAAAAGTGACAAATCTTTCATTTTAGAGCATCACACATTATAGCAATAAGTAGTAAAAAAAAAATACCCCTAGGCGCCCTCTGCCATCATTACGCCAAAATAACTCTGAATGTATATGGTCAGATAAGTTCAAAATGGTTGTATGTTTTTTTGGGTTGCTTTTGACTTTTACATAAAATATTTCAGACTAATAAGTTAAATTTAGAAAGTTGTGTCCACCCATAAACATTTTACGAATTTCGTCAGGGACCACAATTTTCCAAAATTCAATAAAGTCTTGCAATTCAATAGACGACTGCAACTCACATCCCAATGAGTAAGTGTGAAAATACAAATGTATGTGGTATAAACATCTCCCGACAGCGTATCGTAAAAATCACACTTTTCTTTCCTAAGTTGCTCATCTTAAGCTACTTATCTCCACATTTGCAGAGTCAAAGTATGGAAGGAAATGGGAAGCAAACACCAGTTATCGAGAATTCTTCTTGAAGATACATGGTCATACTTGAATAGTTTTAAAAGAACAGTAGATTATGCCCATAAATGATTTCCGACATGATGCATAGGGTATTGCTGTCATGACTCAGGACGGGGTGATTCTGGCTCCATTCTGGTCAGGTCAGGGTTAGGTCTGTCCTCCTCTCTTTGGTTCTGGGGCGGCTATGTAATGCTGGTAGTCCCTGGTTTCAGTGTCGGTGATACTTCCGTCTACTCGGTTTGAGGTCGCTGACCCAGGTTACTCTCTGCACCGTTGTTCCTCTACGTGTGTCTGTTTGCTGTGTATGACCCGGTTTGCCCCCTGACTATTGTCTCTGTCTTTTTGCTCGGTACTGATTCGTGCTTCCTGGTATTCTGACCCTGGTTACTCATCTGTCTTGCCCCTGGTTGTCCTGTTCCCGTCTGGCTTCTGACCCTTGGCTTTGCTCTCTGACTACATTATCGGTTTTGTCCTTTGAACACTGTCCCCTCGGCCGGTTCCCGGTCCTCGCGCGGCTTAGCTCCACCCCCCTGTGATCACGTGACCGGCTTAGCTCAGGTCTTGTGTGCACTGCACTCATCGGTCTGTATATTGGCACGTGTCCCCTCTTAGCTCCCCCAGGCTTAATCTCTGTGACACTGTCCCCGTGTCACTACAATTGCTGAATAAAACGAGGTGAAGTTTTCAGTGGGAAGTGATTAGGTCCAATGTCAGCTCCATGACAGGTTGACTTCTGCTCTATCAAGTCAACTTTTTTTGTCAGCGTTTGTCTTCCCGTTGTCAGGTAGGCGAGATTTACCCTGGTGGTAAGACAACCAAAGAAGGAGAAACACCTGATAAAATATGTATACCTTCATTAATGAGATACATAAAAGCCAGAATAATTAGTAAAAATCAGGGAAAAGAACCGATATAACTGACATAGAAAGAAATGTATAGAGTATAAGCATCAGAAGAGTGGCTACAACATAACTAAAGTGATGCCCGGGCTGTGCAACCACAATCGGATCATAAATAAGATGATTCTAATAGTTTTCAACAGTCAAAGGAAGGAATACACAGCCAGGAAAAATAAATGTCAGAAGTTAGTCCATTCAACATGAAATACGTATACCGAGCTGAATGGAAAAACACCTGACACACGTTTCGCTAAGGCTTCATCAGGTGGTAAGATGCTGCATGTAAGAGAAAGTACTAGTATTTTAGATAATTGAAATATAATAGAAAGGTAATGATGGGTCAATTTGGCTGATAATAACAAGCTGTATGGGGTTAGTTCACATGGGACTGCAGCCCCTTGCCATGGACAGAAGTGAATGACCTGGTAGGGAGAGAGGCCCATTGTATTAATTTTTGCTGTAGCATAATTTTTTTTTTTGGGGGGGGTAATCAAGCCATTAAGCTTTTTATTAATGGTAAATGCAAAATGAAAATTTGCTTTAGAGTACGTGTGTAGCGAATATGGAAACGTCATATTTCTTATACTACTTTATACTATGGAATAAATCATTGGTATCAATCTATTTAGAGTTGAGAGTCCTCAGTGGTTGATACCTTTTAATGGCTAACTGAAAAGATGGTAACAAATTGCAAGCTTTCAAGACTACTCAGGTCTCTTCATCAGGCATAGACTAATACAAAATCTGAAGAATCACATATTTATACACCACACAGCACAGAAAAAATGCAATAGATAAGACAAGTGACGTGAAGCAGAATAGTCATTATGGCAGAGGGATGAACATAAATATTGGAACAGTTCATAGATAAGGAGTGTGAAAGTTTTATTGCCCTCTGATTGGGGTCTGGTAATGTTTTGTGATGCTCCCACAGGGTCTTGGGAGCAAATTCCTTAATTGATGTAAAAAGTCATAAATCCATGGGATATGTTCATTCCCATTTACTTTCTTGGAGACAAACTTTGACATTAAAATTTTCACAGAGATCTCTCCAATGACACCCTCAGCATTGTATCCACCTCTATCTTCTGTAATTCCTCACCCGTGGTTCTATAGAGTGACAAAATCCATCATTGACTGCATTATGAACCAGTCAAACACTGCCGAAATACCATGGCCTGAAGTAAAATGCACAGATCAAACGTGTGAAACATCATCAGGAAAAGAACTTGAACAATGGATTCAAGGTAGAAGTAAATCCAACTGTGGCGCAAGAAAATGATCAAGATTTAATGATTTGGTGTTATAAATTTGTACAATATGGATTTCCATGTACAAATGTTTCCTTCCATTCTTTCCTTTTTTTTTTGGACCAACATATCCCATAACATTTATCACAAGATTACCAGATTGAGAGCCATGTGCCCACATTGAGTATTTGGTGAGTTTTTATCCTCAGTTTTTGTAAGCCAAAACCAGGAATTGGTGAAAAATGGAAAAATGCAGAAGTGGTGATGTGTTTCTATTATACTTTTTCTCTGATTGTTCCATTTCTGTTTTTTTTCTTACAAATACTGAGGTACAAAATGCACCAAGCACTCAACGTGTGCACATGGCCTAAAAAAAACTCATGATTTTGCGATAATCTGTCACGAGATGTCCATGCTATATGCGTCCCTGTAGATGTGATGTGATTCAGAGTTTTACTGCATTGTCACAACATCATACTGAATTTGCTTCATTGGGATCTGAAGTTCTTAACCAAAGTGTGAAAAAAAGTATGAATGGACATATCCTGTAGCCAAAAGTAGGCCAAAATAGGAAACATCATGGCTTGTGCTGATATAAACATTGGGCTTTTTGGTAAAGGGTAAGTGTAAGGGCACTATTCAGCTTCCAGGGGTTAATTGTAAAAGGGCAGCACAAATTCTTCATACTGAATTGACAACCACTAATGGTCAACCCTGAGAGAATCCTGAGAGGTTCCCACTTTAAGTTGTTGCTTTCATGATCTGTGAGCAATACATTACCACCTCCTACCCCTTCTCTACTCGATTCCCAGGAGGTTAAGTGTCCATTGACTGCATTGTCCATAATAATATATTATGTCAGATCAACAATTTCATGTGTGAGGTCCTTGTGACGATTGCAAAAGATCTAAAAGAGTTTCCTTCTTGGAACTGCAGGTAGAGTTTCCTTCTTGGAA
>VIAB01015614.1:39049-50120 GCA_009801035.1 Oophaga pumilio | reverse complement strand
TTTGTGTCATTCTCAAAACTTTTGGCCATGACTGTACTATCCGATTCATGGATGCAATCGCAGCATGCAGCAATTGTTTTCGCATTCCTAATCGGCATGAGAAAATAATCACAGATGTGAGCTGCCCAACAGGTTAACATTCGGCCAGATTCGGATTACACTCGTCCAATTACTTTGCAAGTCTGAACGAGCCATAACACTGCCCATAGGTGTAAGAATCATCTCTGCCCCATGACACAGGTTTGTGAGCAGCAGGGATGAGCCAGGAAACTTATGATGTGCAGTATATTAGGATGAGCACACAGCAATCATCTCTCTCCAGTATTACCGAATCTTCAAAGCCTTCTCGCTGACATCCATAGCTCGGATTCTCTGGCGTTTGTTTTTTGTCTTGGTAAGTGTTGGGGATTAGGAAGCTTTGAGGAGCTGCAGTCTTGTCTGTCTTATCTCATTTCTCTCTATGGAGTGAGGTAATTACAGGCTTGTCACACTAAATCTTAGTTCTGGCTGCTGACAGTTCAGCTGTCACATAGTCTTCACCCGCTCCAAAACACATACAGATGTTCTTTAGATCGGGAACCCCAAATCTGGGCCAAAATACTTCACATCAGACAATAAGCAACTTCTCTTTATTGTCAGTGCAGGTGAATGCGATATATCGTCCAATGCTATTAGCCTGTGGAGTGTCTTAAAGGCAACGTGTAAATCAGACAGGTACATATTGTTTAAATCAGGATTTTGTGTTTAAATGTAATTTTTTGCTGATTATTCACGCCCCAATCACTATCTTTATTAAAGGGAACCTGTCACATTGTAGTTGCAGTTCGATGTGAGGACAACATGGTATAGAGAAGAAGCTGAGCAGAAGGATACTGTTTATAGGTTTGTTGGAAAAGATTCTGTATGTAATCCTCAGGTGTTTTATGTATAGTTGGCGTCCCAGTTATGGCAGTCCTGCTAGTGATTGACAGCTATCTCTGCAGGCAGTCATACTAGGAACATTGTCAACTGTCAGTCATTGAATTGGCCGCTCACTGGACTCGTACATACAAACACCAGGGATTTAATTGAGTAAAACACAAGTTTTACTGAAACTTTTGCTACAAGAAAACATATATCAATTTGATCAGCTTGTCCGGCTCTATAGCATCCTGCCCACAGAACAGATACCATTTGAACAAAACAGGTGTCCTTTAAAAATGCAAATGATAAATCTTGCAATGTAAATCTTGCAATGTTCACACTGGTCAGTGTGGCTTTGTTTTAGACTCATGCTCTCTGTTTCAGGAAAACAACATGTACGTTAGCTGGAATGAACAGACTTAGAACCCTATATTTTGTAATAAAGCATCTAATGACCGTGTGCAACGGTTATTGTGGAGGCAGGGAGGAGCCATGACATCACTTATTGTTAAAGTGGATCCTGTGTTATCAGCTTTTTAAAGAGGTGTTATCATTATACAGGAGGAGGCGGAGGTGAGCTGTGATATAACCAGTTGTGAATGGTGGATCCTGTTTTATTTACTGAATATAAAGGTGTTATCATTATACAGGAGGAGATAAGCTGTGACATCACAAATTGGGATTAGTGGATCCTGTTATCTATTGTATATAGACATGTTATTAGTCATTGTACAGGAGGAGGCGGTGAGCTGTGATATCACCAATTGTGAATAGTGGATCCTGTTATCTACTGTATGTAGACGTGTTATTAGTCATTATACAGGAAAAGGAGGCGAACTGTGACATCAGAAATTGTGAATCGTGGATCCTGTGTTATTTACTGAATATACAGGTGTTCTCATTATACAGGAGGAGGAGGTGAGCTGTGATATCACCTATTCTGATTGGTGGATCCTGTGTTATATGTAGAGGCATTACCTGTGATTCTAATCCTGCCTCTGATGATAATCTGTCTATAGAAAACTGTTCCTAAAAGGACAGGAAGTACGAGTCTAAATTAGCCCTAAAGATCAAGATCTGAAAAGAACAAAAACCATGAAACCTGATGTAAACAATCAGTAATTTAATGATGACACATTCCCTTTAAAGCCCCCATGTACATGTTTGATACATCAGTCAGCCGACCATCCCCTGTGTGGGAGGCTCTTGTCTCGTCCTTACAGATAATTTTGGGGGAGAAATAGCAGGCACATATAAATGCAGAAAACTATTATTTGTTCCAGCCATAGATGAGCCACTTCCTGGGGAGTCCCTGGGGGACATCAGTGTCTGAATCCCCTCTCCCCATTGATGACACACATTCTCAGCTGGCTGACATTGAAGGTGTATGGGCACTATGTGACAGGAGAGGTGGATGGTTTCGTCACCTTGAAACGACTTCATGTCACATATCTCCAGTGCTGAGAGCCTCCAGAGACATACTTCTCTCATCTGTGAGTGTGCAGCCATTTGGGCAATGCAGGAATCTCCCGGCCACATTCCAGCATAGGTGGCATTCCTTCCATCACTGAGGAGCAGCATATTGTTCTTCGGCTCTCAGTAGAGTCCACCACTGGGAGGATATCGTTAGTAAAGCAGAATATTCCGAAAGTGCAACGAAGCCAAGATCCCAGCTCTCCCCCCATCCTGCAGTGAAAAGAGCAGCTACAGGGCAAAGGTGAAAAAGTTCAGGGGGCTCATGAGTCTAGTGATCAGCCTCATAGAGGTGGATGGGGAAGGAACGGGAGCTAACACAACACTGCCATCTTGTGGAAAAGTACTGGTAACACAGCATAACATCAAATTCATGGCTTTATTATAAAAAAATATTTAGACTTGAAATTCCTCAGTGGTTGATACCTTTTAATGGCTAACTGAAAAGATGATAACAGATTGCAAGCTTTCCAGACTACTCAGGTCTCTTCATCAGTTAGCCATTAAAAGGTATCAACCACTGAGGACTCTCAATTCTAAATATTCTTCTATCTACTGGCTAACACGGTACGAAGATATACATCTTTCCTGTATCAAAATGGCTTTATTATAATATTTGTTCTATGATTAGTATTGCAATTACTTACTTACCGTTAATAAAGTACTATTCTCTTTCTGTCTCTACATCAGTGGGCTCTTAAGAACTGCACGTGAATTTATGGCATGCTGGGACTTGCAGTTTTAGAGTTTTGCTTTAAAGGGAATCTGTTAACAAGATTGTCCCCATTAAACTGCTTATATGGGTACGTAGGTTATTTATTTTACTCACTTATACAGCACCATTAATTCCACAGCACTTTACAGACATTATCATCACTGTCCTCATTGGGACTCACAATCTACTGGAGAACCTGGTGTAAACCCAGGCAAACACGGGGAGAACATACAAACTCCTTGCAGGTGTTGCCCTTATGCCGGTGTCACACTTGCAGGTGTGATGTGAGAAACTTGCGCGAGTCTCTCGCATCAATAACCGGCACTGCTGCCGGCACTCGGACCGGAGTATGCGGCGGCATAAAAATACATGTAGACGCACGCTCCGGTCCGAGTGCCGGTGGCAGTGCCGGGTATTGAATCGAGAGACTTGCGCAAGTTTCTTGCATCACACATGCAAGTGTGACACCGGTCTTAGTGGGATTTGAACCCCGGATCCCAGCGCTGAAAAACAACAAAGTCACTGTGGAAAGTGTGAGCCTGTGTGAAAGGTAAATGCATAGGTACCTATATAGCCGCTTCCAGTTGCCCAAATCTAGAAAAAAACACAATATTAGCGCTACACCATGTTCCAAATTATTATGCAAATGATATCTTTCTCTGATTTTCCTAAGTGGTCGGTGCAAATGACAGTCAGTCTAATAAAAGTCATCACCCGTTAGAGTATATATCAAATTTTATTGAAGAAACCTCCTAATGATAACAGTATAATCTCCAAAATGAATAAAAACTCAAAATGCACTGTTCCAAATTATTAGGCACAGTAGAATTTCAGAACATTTGATCTGTTTTAAAGAACTGAAAATGATCATTTGTGGAATTTGCAGCATTAGGAGGTCACATTCACTGAACAAAAAGCTACTTAACTCCAAAACATCCTAACAGGCCAAGTTACATGTTAACATAGGAACCCTTCTTTGATATCATCTTCACAATTCTTGCATCCATTGAACTTGTGAGTTTTTGGAGAGTTTCTGCTTGTATTTCTTTGCATGAAGTCAGAATAGCCTCCCAGAGCTGCTGTTTTGATGTGAACTGCCTCCCACCCTCATAGATCTTTTGCTTGATGATACTCCAAAGGTTCTCTATAGGGTTGAGGTCAGGGGAAGATGCTGGCCACACCATGAGTTTATCTCCTTTTATGCCCATAGCAGCCAATGACTCAGAGGTATTCTCTGCAGCATTAGATGGTGCATTGTCAGCATGAAGATGATTTTGCTCCTGAAGGCACGTTTCTCCTTTTATACCATGGAAGAAAGTTGTCAGTCAGAAACTTTATATACTTTGCAGAGGTCATTTTCACACCTTCAGGAACCTTAAAGGGCCCTACAGCTGTTTCCACATGATTCCGGCCCAAAACATGACTCCTCCACCTCCTTGCTGACGTCGCAGCCTTGTTGGGACATGGTGGCCGTCCACCAACCATCCACTACTCCATCCATCCACTACTCCATCTATCTATCCCATCTAGGGTTGCTCCACACTCATCAGTAAACAAGACTGTTTGAAAATGTCTTCATGTATGTCTGGGCCCACTGTAACCGTTTCTGTTTGTGAGCACTGTTTAGGGGTGGCCGAATAGTAGGTTTATGCACCACAGCAAGCCTTTGAAGGATCCTACACCTTGAGGTTCGAGAGACTCCAGAGGCACCAGCAGCTTCAAATATCTGAAATCTTGTGCCTGCACAGATCACCGCTCTCCACCCTTCTGTGCAGTAAGGTGTCCTGCTGTGAGGAAGAATTTGATAGCGGATGTGAGCTCTTACTCCAGGGCTACAGTGTGACTGAGCTGGGGAGTCACTTTTGACAGTATCTCAGCACCCCGTACTAGTTGTAGTATAAATCTGTATGTACTGAGCTCCTCCTTATGGTGGCTGTAGAAATGTATATGTTGTGAGTTCCCTCTAGTGGTGACTGTATAAATCTGCATGCAGTGAGCTCCCTCTAGTGGTGTCTGTAGAAATACTAAATCGGGGAGCTTCCCTAATGACTGCAGGTAAAAACTGTAATTGGCTGACAGAAAGCTGTTTAGGGGTTTTCAGGGATTTAAAAAAAAAAATCATCTTACGGGCAGGAAATGTGCTAAAGTAAAAAAAAAAAATAAATAAACATGGCTTACTCTTATATTACATTGCAACAGTATAGAAATCTGATGGTCTTTGATGAACTGTACATTGGTGATGTGACATACACCATGACTTGATGCAATCAATCATGCTCCCCCTTACAGCCCTGCTTTTGGGAGGTGTAGGATCAGTTGTGGTTTCATAGGTTCATGATGTCTGTTTCTCAGCTGATTGCTTAAATTATCGTCCAGACCATGCTGGGTTTTACATAAAATATTTTTTTCTTTTCTCCTGTGAGGGGTTATTAGTATCTAGGATCATCTAAGGTTAATCAAGGTGAGACGACGGTGAGCGGTGGTGACAACTTGCGTCCCTGATTTAGGGTGTCAACTTCCACTGCAAGGAAGGGAAATGAATAAGGGAGAGTAATAGGGAAAGGTTTAGGTTCCCTACCTATCAACGCTGATATGATACATATGATTTAAGACTAGTGGTGAGCGAGCGTGCTTGATTAATGTTTTATCTGAGCATGCTTGTGTGCTAATAGAGTATCTTTGGCGTGTCTGGTCACTATGTTCCAGTCGCTGTGGCTGCATGTCTAAGGCCGGGGTCACACTTGCAGGAAACTCGCACGAGTCTCGCAACTCAATACCCGGCAGTCCCATTGACTCCAATGACGTTCGGCTGTGTTTGGCGAATATTCAAAATACAATATTCGCTGGCAATCTTAATCAGAACCGAATTTTGCAAAATTCGCTCAACTCTAGTAGCAAACAAAGATTTTGCTACTTCAGTGTTAGGAGGTAGAAAGCAGAGCCGCGGGCAAGTGCCCAGTTTTCTCCTCTTCAGGGCCTGGTCAGAAAGATCTCAGAAACACGCTGCCTCAGCGCCCAGAACACTATTCGTGCTGATTTCCCCTCTAGTCTCTGTGTGCCGTCCAAGTCTTCTTCTCATGCCCACAACAGCAGCTATTCTACAAGGCAATCATAGTAAGAGGCGTCATTATGTTCTGCCATTATAGTAAAAGCAGCAATTACCTGTGCAGGTCACAGACTGCGTGTTCCAGACACGATACAAAAATGCAGCCACTTTATTAACGAGAATAAGAGATTATAGAATGTTCTTAGATCAACTTGCAGGAGAAAAGAGCCGCCGCCATGTGCTCAGGGACAAAAAAGAACTTTAACTAAACTCCACAGCACTTTCCATTAGTCTTCAGTGCAAACTTTACCAATCGTGTGACGGATCCGGCGTTTTCTACTCCACTCACATTCACAACTAATCGGCTGGTCACCAATGTTTATTCCATTATGAAAGTGGCTTGGGATGCGATTGGACACATAGCCATAAAAATGACAACTGATAAAACAATGGAAATATAATGGTAGCCAATGAGGTCGGGAGCTTTGTTGCTCAGCAAAAAAATTTTAAGAACAAGTATTGCGGTGGTCTCTGAACCCTGCAACCTGAGGGGATTAAATACCACTTCACCCACAACATAATGGGTCAACAATGATGGCGAGGGGCACAGTAGCCAATACTGAAGATGGGACAATATCTTTAACTTGCAGAAGTGGAAACAGAAAAAAATGCATTTTTCTGGTCATAAGTGGAGAAAATGATTGTAAAATAAAATCTAAATAGATTCAAGTAACAAATCGTATAAAATACTTTATTGGGACATAACAAATAAATAAACCATCAGTGAATAATGAAAAGTATTATCCTGAAGCCTCATACCACACATCTTTGATATCATTAAAAAAAAATTCCCCTCCTGCATTTTGTGCCCCGATTTGAAGTAGTGCCCAGCCCTCTTACTCATATTCTATAAGAATATATGGGTCCTTTTCTGCACTGGCTCCCAGGGGCAAGAAAACAATAGAGGAAACCCAGGAGAAGTAGGGGCCAAGAACTCTGTTTCCTATAAGCCTGCATAGAGACGACCTACATAAAATGAGAGCTCCATAAGCAAACACAGAGTTATGGGATTACGTACAGGGCCAAAATTGTCAGGTCCCTTTCCTTTCAGGTGTAGTGTACTATCAGGGGATCTTATCTAGATTTTTGGGTTCCTGTGTGCACACCCCTGTGGATTACAAGACATAGAAGCCAGTAAAGATCAGACTTCATAAAACTCCCTGAGAGAGGCACAGATGTCATCATTGTGCAGCATACAGAGCTCCGTGTGTAAACTCCATTGTCACGAAGCTAAACTCACTTATGTACAATCATCCTCCATCACTGTGTAATAAGGCTCCGAATACAGGATTTACTATAGCACCAAATGTCGGCCATCATTGGACGGCAGCTTCGTCTGCTGCAGGGAGGTGCTCGGCCCCCAGACCTATGACTGGCACATCGTCTCAATGACTGGTAGGAGAGGGCCAGCACCTTATAGGTTCCCTTATTGTTACTGGCATGGTGTAGAACATTAAAAAACAATAGTCCATCTCTAGTCTTTAAATGGAGGGAGGTTGCTGTACATGGACAGTAGACTCCACAGTTCAGTAGGTCCTTGATCATGCAAGGTGGTGACCTTGGGATCAGTAAGGATATGGAGAGACAGAGATGAAGATGATGAAAACGCTCTGATACCGTAACCCCTGCTGCTCGCTGTGAGATGCTGCCTGTACTTTTATTCGGTAAATCCCTGAAGTGTCCAGAGAGTGTAAGGTGTAGATCACACCATGACCTCCATCATCACGAAGCGCAAAGGGGCTGCCTGAATCTTGCTCCACAGAAGTGAAGGTTGTTTGGTTTTGGTGAACGCCTCTTTCAGAAAAAGCGCTGAGGCGAACGACATCTTGATTTGGAGGTATCCCAAAAGGAAGAGTCAGCAGCTTGTACTGCAAAGTGTAGGGACCACCTGAACTGCAGTCTGTTAGACACCGGCGATAACATGTCCTAAAGAAGGAGGGAACAATGCAATCATTTGTGCAGTCACTGTGTACATATATTACATTACTTGTCCTGTACTGATCCCAAGTTACATCCTGTATTATACCCCAAAGCTGCACTCACTATTTTGCTGGTGCAGTCACTGTGTACATACATTATTATCCTGTACTGACCCCGAGTTACATCCTGTATTATACCCCAGAGCTGCACTCACTATTCTGCTGGTGCAGTCACTGTATACATACATTACATTACTTATCCTGTACTGATCCAGAGTTACATCCTATATTATACCCCAGAGCTGCACTCACTATGCTGCTGCTCCAGTCACTGTGTACATACATTACATTACTTATACTGTACTGATCCGGAGTTACATCTTGTATTACACTCCAGAGCTGCATTCACTATTCTGCTGGTGCAGTCACTGTGTACGTTTATAACATTACTGATTTTGATCTTTTAAGTATATTATACTGTACTTCAGAGCGAAAATCCCCATTCTGCTATCTATAAGGGTGTCTGCCCACAAGCTCACCGACTGTTTCCAATAACACCATGGCTGTGCCCCTAAAATGCAGATAGATTTTCCTATAACAGATGAATTTTGAACTTGGTATAACGATGACATTTCCAGAACAAATTATGTGCATACACTGAACATGCAAGAAATGCTGGGAGATTTCAGCTCTGAAGCCTGCACAATTATTAATGCAGCTCTGGACTTTAATAGTCTATTGTTCCATATAAATGACAATACATTCCAGGCTCTAAATTATAAATAGGAATAGATGTATCTGCAGGGTTTCGGGAGCAGGACTCCTGCACGATGTGTGAGGATTGTATGTGGCTCTTACCCTGGGCTGGGGCCCTTGGTGTAGGATGCAGGGCAGGGGGTGTCCAGACACTGGTAGCCTCCTCTGGTGTTAAAGCACATCTGGTTGACTCCGCAGTTGATTCTCTGCTCGGAACATTCATCTATATCTGGAGGGAGAAGCAAAGATCACAAAATAGTATATACACGCTGCCTTCATGAACTCGATGTTCTCCTGAAATACTCTGTTCTCCTGAAATGCTCCATCCATTATGGAATTCGCAGTGTATGACCTTTCATGATTACCTCTCTTCTCCTGAAATGCTTTATGTTGCTGGGTATCCTGCTCCCCCATCTCTTAATCTTATGACCCTATATATATCCTGCAATACTCTGTGCTGCTATGGACCGCATTTCCTGTCATATGCAGCAATGTTTCTGGGCAAACACTGGATTTTGGCTTCCAGCAACGGGGGGTCATTTACCTTGACAGTTCCTGTTGTTGGGCAGCAGCCGGTACCCTGACGGACACAGACACTGGTAGCTGCCCTCTGTGTTTCTGCATTCATGCTGGCAGGGACTGCGCTGGCGGCATTCATCTACATCTGAAAGAAGGGAGCAGAGCATGACTCCTAACCTGTGACCAACGTCAATCATTATTTGCTCACAGCTCATATATGGCGGTACATCTTCCAGTTTACCTGTACAAGCCCCATTCCTGCGGACATATCCTGGTGGGCACCGGCCTGGGCTGTTTTGGCCGATCAGGTTGCCATTTTGGCTGTAGGACAGCCAGGTGTACACGTTGTTCCCATGAATACGTCCATTGGTGACTGGCCGCTCATATTGGGCTTCCGTGAGACCAATGGCAGAACTATTGCTGAGTCTCTCCAGTCCTGCACATGAGCGCCCATCCCCCAGAAGCTGTTTGCCGGGTGGACACAGGCATTTGTAGCTGCCGGCGAAGTTTTGGCATTGGTATGCACAGGGTCTGGGCACCTGCTGGCACTCATTAATATCTGTGTGCAAAGAAAAGTGAATATTTCATATTCTTCCTTTCTCCAAAACCACATGCCCCAAAAATCCTAAATCCCCCTGAAGTACTAGTCATAACTACACCTACCTAGACAAGGCCTCCCAACACCTTGGGTCCTGTACCCCCGAGGACACGTGCAGCGGTATCCACCCACGGTGTTCTCACACAGCTGGTTATAGCGACACATGTGGGATTCATCACGACATTCATCTACGTCTGAGGAAGTAAAGGAGGATTTAAGATTGTTGCCTATGGTGGACGTATCATTGGGGTATTTTTACAAGATGAAAAGGGTGAAGTGGGCAAAAATGATGTTGAGAAGGCCGAACTTTTAAATTCCTACTTTGCATCAACTGATCTTCACGGTGCCATCGAAGGAATAAAAGAATCCACACTATCTATAAACAGAGATGTGAGGGAACACTTAGCTAACATAAATTAATTCAAGCCTCGAGGTCCAGATGAATTACATTCTAGTGTACTGAAGGAGATAGCAGAGGAAATTATTGAACCACTTTCCATAATCTTTGAAATTCTTGGAGAACAGGAGAAGTCCCAGAAGACTGGAGAAGAGCAAATGTTGTCCCTATCTTCAAAAGAGGAAAGAAGATGGAGCCAGGAAATTACAGGCCAGTGAGCCTTACTTCTACACTAGGAAAGATCTTTGAACAAATTACTCAACAGCATGTATGTAAGTACTTGGATAAGAATACAGTAATTAACCACAGCCAGCATGGGTTTGTAGCAAACAAGTCATGCCAGACTAATCTAATTTCCTTCTATGATGGAATCACTGACTGGGTGGATCAGGGAAATGCAGTAGATATAGTATACCTTGACTTCAGCAAAGCATTTGATAAAGTATTTCATACTATCATTATTGAAAAAAATGAAGAGCAGGGAGGGAGGAGAAAACCGATCATAAAGTCCCATATACACGGATTCAGTGAAACATAAATATATTTTATTGAATCAGGTGACAACAAATGAACACAAACCAATGTTATGAATAAAAAATTCCAAATTTAAAAATTATTAAAATCAGGGCTGCACACCCATAGATAAAAAGAGGGATTTTTGGTACTTACCGTAAAATCTCTTTCT
>VIAB01015614.1:5899-33128 GCA_009801035.1 Oophaga pumilio | reverse complement strand
ACACCCATGGTAACTGTGTCCCCCAATGAAGCGATAAAGAAAAGACCATTGTCAACAGAGAGCAAATAGAATTATATGTATAGTAGTTAATGGTAGATCTATATGCGTACAACTACATCAATGGTAGTATCACTCAACCAGTCTCACATATATGGTATATATGTAATAATGTTATATGAGACAGTATACGTATCTATAAAGTGCTAGTGCAGAAATTGTTGTAGTATGTATTTGTATATCAATCAAAAATAGATGCTAATGCTTAGTACCATAGTACTGGAAAGTGACACAGATGTATAGTACAAGTAAATAGTAATGCTAGCACATAGTGAGCACATAATTAGCAGCTGTCCAGCAAAAATAGCCCATCATGTTATTCATCAGTTATTACCGAGTTAATTTAGGACTAGTAATGGAAAGCAGACTTACAATGGAAAACAAAGCTTGGTAAATTAACTTGGTAATAACTGATGAATAACATGATGGGCTATGTTTGCTGGACAGCTGCTAATTATGTGTTCACTATGTGCTACGTAGCATTACTATTTGTACTTTACCAATTGGAAGAGTGTTTCAATTGTGGCCCCAATGTTGGTCAACATTTTTATAAATGATCTGGATAAGGGAACTGAAGTTAAACTGATTAAATTTGCAGACGATGCAAAGCTAGGAAAGATAGCTAACACTAGAGAAGACAGAAAGGATTCAGAAGGATCTAGAGAAGCTTGAACAACGGGCAGCAACTAATAGAATGGTATTTGAAATGCAAGATTCTACATCTGGGCAAGAAAACAAAAATTGCAACTACAAAATTGGAGTAATAGAACTAAGCAACATCACTTGTGAAAAAGACTTAGATATACTAATAGATCACAGACTTCATATGAGTCAACAGTGTAATGCAGCAGCAAAAAAGGCAAACAGTTCTGAGATGTATTAATAGAAGCATAGAGTCTACATCATGTGAAGTAATTATCCCCTCTACTCCTCCTTGGTCAGGCCTCATCTGGAATACTGTGTCCAGTTCTGGGCACCACATTTTAAAAAAGATATTGAAAAACTGGAGCAAGTTCAGAGAAGAGCTACCAGGAAGGTGAGCGGACTGCAAAATATGTCCTACGAGAAATGGTTAAAGGATCTAGGAATGTTTAGTTTGAAAAGAAGAAAGCTGAGACTTAATAGCTGTCTACAAATATCTGAAGCAATGTCACTATATAGAGGGATCATCCTTATTCTCATTTGCACACAGAAACACGAGAAGCAATGGAATGAAACTGAAAGGGAGAAGATACAGATTACATATCAGAAAACAAATTTGGACAATGAGGGTGATCAATGAGTGAAACAGGCTGCCACGAGAGGTGGTCTTTCAATGGAAGTCTTCAAACAGAGGCGGGACAGACATCTGTCTGAGATGGTTTGGTGAATCCCTCATAGAGCAAGGGGCTGGACACGATGACCCTGGAGGTCCCTTCATACTGTAACATTCTATGATTCTACTGCCAACAGCAAAAGTGAATGGAACGCAACCATAGTTCTCCAAAGGTGAAACCAACACGAGGAGCCATTCTCTAATGTACAGTTGTGCTCAAAAGTTTACATACCCTGGCAGAATTTTGGCTTTCTTGGCCTCTTTCAGAGAATATGAATAATAATAACAACAAAACTTTTTCTCCACTCATGGTTAGTGGTTGGGTGAATCTATTTATTGTCAGACTACTGTGTTTTCTCTTTTTAAATCATAATGACAACCAAAAACATCCAAATGACCCTGATCAAAAGTTTACATACCCCGGTGATTTTGGCCTGATAACATGCACAGAAGTTGACAAAAATGGGATTGAATGGCTACTAAAGATAATATCTTCACCTGTGACCTGTGACAAATGCCAGAAAAATTGTTCAGGATGCAAAGAAAAACCCACAAACAACATCAGCTGAAATACTGGACTCCCTGAAAACTAGCGGTGTGGCTGTTTTCAAGATGCACAATAAGGAGACACTTGAAGAAAAATGGGCTGCGTGGTTGAGTCGCCAGAAGAAAGCCATTACTGCACAAATGCCACAAAGTATCTGGCCTACAATACGCAAAACAGCACAGAGACAAGCCTCTAAACTTCTGGAACAAGGTCATTTGGAGTGATGAGGCCAAAATTGAACTTTTTGGCCACAACCATAAACTTTACATTTGGAGAGAGGTCAACAAGGCCTATGATGAAAGGAACACCATTCTCACTGTAAAGCACGGAGGTGGATTGCTGATGTTTTGGGGATGTGTGAGCTACAAAGGCACAGGAAACTTGGTTAAAGTTGAAGGAAAGATGAATGCAGCACGTTATCAGCAAATACTGGAGGCAAATTTGCAATCATCAGCCCAGAAGCTGCGCAAGGGACGTACTTAGATGTTCCAACATGACAACTATCCAAAACACAAGGCCAAGTCGACCAGTCATTGGCTACAGCAAAACAAAGTGAAGGTTCTGGAGTGGCCATCTCAGTCTCCTGACCTCAATATCGTTGAGCCACTCTGGGGAGATCTCTAGCGCAGTTTATGCTAGACAGCCCAGGAATTTACAGGAACTGGAGGCTTTTTACCAAGAAGAGTGGGCAGCTTTACCATCTGAGAAAATAAAGAACGTCATCCACAACTACCACAAAAGACTTCAAGCTGTCATTGATGTTAGAGGGGGCAATACACGGTATTAAGAAATGGGGTATGTGAACTTTTCATCAGGATCATTTGGATGCTTTGGGTTTACATTATGATTTAAAAAGAGAAAACACAGTAGTTTCGAAATAAATGGTTTCACCCAACCACTAACCATGAGTGGAGAAAAAGTTTTGGTGTTATCATTCGTATTCTCTGAAAAAAGGCCAAGAAAGCAAAAATTCTGCCGGGGTATGTAAACGTTTGAGCACAACTGTATATTCAGCCATGGGGCCCTCTAGCAAAACAGACAAGCTAGTACATTATAAACCTGTATATAAGTTTTAGTGAGCCCCCTCTAGTGGTAGCTGCAGGTAATCTCTAGGATTATGTCATGGAAAACTACATGACCAATTATATGCAGTTGCAATCATAATTACTCACCACCTTCATTGTAAATTAGCTTTTTTTACCAAAATTTACAAACGTTCTGCTTTTTTGCAATAACCCTATAAAACAAGAAAAATGTAAATCGACGAACATAACTAATATAACAAGCGTGTGTAAAAATTAAATCAAAGTACAAATAGTGCTGCAGGAGGAATAAAGAGATGTATACATGCAGAAAAAAAATCTATATATATATTTGCGCTGTTAATGTTGCACTATAATTGAATATAAAGGGGTGGGATACAATGTCTCTAACAGGTGCTGAATATGCCGTGCTTACTGGTATACCACAATGAACGCCAGAGAACAGGAAAAATATGCAGCCGTCCCGGTAATAATTAGGTTAAGAAACTGTGATCTGTGCAGTGCAGTGAAACAGTTGGTGTACTATGCTGGTCTTGTTGGAGGGTGAAAAACTAGAGTTGGATCCATATGGTGCAATAGACAAATAAATGCGCTGCCCCAATGATATAGTGAGCCGGTGTCACTGATGTGAAATGGTGGTAGGAAGCGTCACCGATCCCCCAGATCATTGATCTGTACATCAGGATTGTAACGGGGGATGGGTGACGCTGCCTACCACCATTGCCAGTGCCAGTTTCACCATTTCACATCAGTGACACTGACACCCAATATTTTAACCCATTTACCAACGGAACTGCAGCATATTTTTTCCTGTTCTCTGGCGTTCATTGTGGTATACTAGTAATCATTGCATATTCAGCACCTGTTACAGATATTGTATCCCTCCCCTTTGTATTCAATTATAGTACAACATTAACACGGCAATTATATATATATTTCTGTATGTGTACATCTCTTTACTCCTCCCTCAGCGCCATTTGTATTTCAGTGTTATTGTTACACACTTTTATTCCCAGGTAACAGTTGCTAATGAAACTAGGCAGCTGGGCGGATACGGAGTGCTAAGCACCAGCGCAATCTCCCTTTAGATAATATAACAAGTGTTTTCTCCAAATTCACAAAAAAAAATCACAATGTTACTGACTCCAGCAGTCTGGGATTATTCTCCCATTCATGACCAACATCTTTAGTACTTACTGCCCCCCTGGCTTTTATAGCTTGCTGTCCCTTTGGCTGTTAGACCCTGCTGCAGACTGAATACATTTCCAGACACCGGCTTTTGGCAGCTTTCCTGAGGAATCTCTGCCTGTTCCTCATGGATAATGGCAACCAGGTCATTAATATTAAAGGTCTGCAGCCACCGCCTTCTTCACATCCCACCAAAGAATTTCCATGGGGTTCAGGTCAGGTGACTGACGGTCGCTCCAGAATATGCCAGGACTTCTTCTGATACCGAGCCTTTGTGTACTGTGAGGTGCTGGGATCATTGTCCTGATGGAAGGTCCTCAAAGAAGGCAGGAAGCTTTTATTCTATGATTTTTTTATACTTATCTGAATCCATCTTGTCATGCAGGGTGTTCTTTTAACCTCTAGTCTTCCTTCTCCAGACACCACTGATCAATAAGCCTTTAAAGTTCCAGTTTTGTTTCCTTGCTACACAGAACAGAATCCAAGAATCTATGTGGATGTGGTTTGAACAAATTTGAGGTAACTTTTCTTTTGCGACAGTAGAAGTGACATCTTGGAAGTTTGGACACGGAAGACGTCAGTGTTTAGTGCTGGCCTCCTCAGGAATCCAGTGGCATCTGGTGAGAACCTCCACTTCCTGCCCATCCAAAAGGGCAGCTGATCATAACAGCGAGAGGGACAGCAGGTCACAACAGCCAGAGGTACAGCAGGTCACAACAGCTTGAGGAACAGCAAGTAATAACAGCCAGGGGTGCTTTACTACACTGGTCATGCACGTGTTATTATAAGTGGCATTTTTGCATTGAAATTGGAGAAATCACGTACTCTATTAGTTGTCAGATACTTATATTGTTCTTGTTTCATTGGTATATTACAAACAGCAGAAGGACTATAAATTTTACCAATAAACCAAATTTACATTGGGGGGGGAGATAATTATTTTTTTCAGCTGTAAGTGATTTATGCCCCAGTTGATCTGGTCTCCATTGTCCGCAGAAAGTACATACTGTATATTAGTTTTCTCCTCTCACCATTGCAGGCTCCAGATTCGGCTCGTGTGGTCCCAGTTGGACAGCTGTCGATACACTGGTAACTGCCCAGGGTGTTCTTACATTGTTGCTGAGATTGGCAGACTCCTCGTACACACTCATTGATATCTGACAGCAAAGACAACATCACATAAGATCAGAGAGGCCATGCCGTCCCATAATAATCATCTTCCATCCGTTAGCACCACTCTGCATCAGGTGATTGAGAGTAAACCTTAAAATGGTGTTCCAGTTTTATATAAATAATCAATGTAAATCGTGAGACTGAAAACCATTCTGACTTGATTGTACTCACGGTTGAGGGATTGTTACAGTTGCACCCAGTCCAGTCAATCCCTCTGTGATCTGACACATTGAAACAAACCCTCAGGACAGGAGAGATTTCTGCTGCGGATGTGTTTACATCACTGAGATTTGTAGCAAACCCTCAGCTTTGAGAAGTAAGAGGCCAGGCATCAGTGGGGATAGAAACAAGTGTTGCTATTCCCTGACAGCAAGACATTTTGTTTGCATGAAACCAGAAAACCTGGAGAGGGAACCCGTGATCCCCCTCACCTAAACATCGGGTGCCCTTCAGCTCATAGCCGGGGTCACATGCACAGTGGTACGAGCCAATTGTATTCAAGCATCTTTGCTGGCATGGAGATGATTGGCTGCACTCGTCCACATCTAGAAGAAATAATAAAGTACAGACCAATCAGACATGGCGGCCACTCAGCGCCAGGCGTAGCGCCACTGTCATCTCTGCCCCCCTCTAACTTAGAAAGTTGCAAAACATCAACCATCTATCATTGAATCTAAGGCATTTTGCATTTAACTCCCTTTGCATGATCAACATTTCTACTGGCTGTCAGTGAAGAGAAACATTCTTCTTTACATCCCAAAAGTAAGAAATAAATCTAATCGTCACACAAGCACAGGGCTCATTACAAGAGAGAGCTCTGATAATGCAATGTCCTCGGCTGCTGTGTCAATAAGATGGCATCTGCCTAGGGATGTAATCCATTAATAATTCCATTCACTGACAGCAAGTTCCTAACCACTGGAATATTGACAATTCTGCACAAAAAAGAACTATATGATTTCTTCCACTTTCCATTCTATTAAAGTCTCGCTCCGATCTCGCCCCGTCCATGACTGGTTCATACCGTCACAGGACGACCCTTCAGCATTAGGTCGAAAGCCTGGTCCGCAGCGCAGAAGACAGTGGTGTGATCCGGGTGTGTTGATACATTCCTGGCCGGAGGGGCATTGGTGACTTCCTAGTCTACATTCATCCAGATCTGGAAGTAGAAAAAAGTCATGAAAAATGAAGAAAAACATCAGATACAACAAGATCATTGTATAATACCTCCCTCCCAATAGATTTTGTCTCAATTCCTTTCCATACATGAGATCACTGCTTGCTGTTAGTGAATAACACTCGTCCTAATAGTGTCCAGATGGAGTTCAGTGCACATTACAATGTGTATATGTGTAGACAGGAAGCTTCTATTCACTGACAACAAGCAGAAATTATTAGGCTCCTAACATGGGCCAGCCATACGTGGTCTCTAGCAGATGTATATCTCCCCACCTCTGCAGTTGCGGGTATCCGGTGCCAGAGTGTAACCTGCGGGGCAGGAGCAGGCGAAGCTTCCCAGAGTATTCTGGCAGGTGTGAGAGCATGGCCGGCGGAGGTCGCACTCATCTATGTCTAGGAGAGAGGTCACAGCATTAATATGGCCTCAGATTAGTTCAGATGATGGCTACAGGCTGTAGGACAACACCCGTCGTCTCTGTATATAAAGCTCTTACCAGTACAGTAGGAGTCTCCAGACAGTAGAAAGCCGGCAGGACACGCTCCACCATTCAATCCTGGAAGATGAGAACACAAGGTGTGAGCTGCGAATATTAAGTCTTACTGACCCCATTTTACTCACATGGATACATATAGAGATGACCAGAATGAAAACCGCCATTCTTTACACTGCAGGTGATTTAAATGAGAAATTATGTAGAAGAGAAAAAAAGGTTTGTAACAAAAAGTAAAGTCTGCGTCTCATTAACCTCCTTGAAGTGAAGCTGTGAGCTGAAATTGCAGTTCTTCCAGTTCAGGAATATATGAGGATTGGAGGGAGCTAACGTGCAGCCTCTGGACGTTCTTTATCTGGCGGCCTAGGGGTGGGTTGTACTCCACCGTGTGGTTACAGCGGAGGGAGAGAATACTGCCGTCCTTGGTGAAGGTTGGTGAAGCCCAGGCATTGATCTGTCCCACTCCTGTCTGCACATAGGTCTCCGTGAACTCCTAAGGGACAGACCGACATACGGAGGTCAGGAGACCACACTAAATATACAGCACAGGCCCAAATCACGCTTTTTGTCTCCCCCAGCTCATGGTCTTGAGTTTATGGCATCGCCGTTACCTGAAGAACGATGTCAGAAGAGGCGGGAAACTCCGGTATAAATCCATTAATCACTATGTCAAACCACAGGGTCCCGTCAGAGTCCAGCCCTCGAGCTATGTGCGTGATCCGGAGCTGTTCGCCTGAAGCACAAGACGAGATTATCCCATGATTGTTGCCAGGGGAAGCCTTAAAGGGGTTTTCTGTAAGTTAAAGCTTTGTGTAGGGAAAGGACTCCCCCACACAGATGGGTTCCAATGGAGGCTGAGGACTTACCTGTCCCAAACTCCACCTGAGTCTCTTTCCTAAAAACTCCTTTCGTGAGGCTGAAACCATTAATGGTGCCATCATAGGGGAATGCGGCAGACCAATATAGGGGGGCAATCATGGAAACCAGCACTTTCATCAGGGGTCCTGGACGGTAACATATGGCATATTATTGTCTTTGTGGATATAAGGCAAGTATCTGGTTGAGCAGCATTACGTCTGCAGCTCGGTAGGTTTGTACATTGTGATGGCTGCACTCACCTATGGAAAGAGGGATGTTCTCAATGCTGCTGCTGATTGTGGTGACTCGGGCATGCGGATTCTCCGTCATGTTGGCGCTGAGTGACGAGAGTCCAAAATCCTGATCGTTAACGATGCCAATTAGTCTGGCGCGAACCCGAGAGGCAACAACTGAGAAAGGGAAGAGCAGTCATTGAGTCAAGAAGAGTTCGACTTTCTAATTTACTTTGTGTTTCTATCAATTGTTCATTTATACAAGAGCTTTGCTTGCTGCCAGCGAATGGAAACTTTCTTGCCTACATCCATAGATATTGTATATTCCTGCAGGTAAACATGAATGTACGCTCAATGGTAAGAGACGTCCCTCTCTTCCTCTGCAGCAACACTGACATATTCAGGTGGCTTCTTGGCTTCTAAGAATCTATTTATTATGAGAGCTATAATGGAAAATAGGCCTTTTTTCATAGTGGTTGGATCAGTTTCTGTCTTATCCGTCTCTCCCTAATAATGACTGTGATACCTCGGCATTGTGGCAGCTCACACGTCTCTGTTTCTGTGTCCTTTCCGAAACATGATTTTCCCCCATTTTGTGGTGGCGGGGAGAAGCAGGATCGGGTGCGCTGTCTGGATCCTTCACCACAGGATGCCGAACACTGAGACCAACTGGTCCACCCAGTCCACCCTCCGTCCACTGAAAGGCAAGGAAAGAAACCCCTACATTACAACTCAATCAGGGGCAGGTCAGCAGTGCGCATCCTCACTGCAGCATGTGGTACCTGGGCAGAGAGGCAGGCTGCAAGCTCTCACATCCATGTCTCTCCCCATGCAGGGTCTTCCTCCATTGGCTGGAGGGGGGTTATTACACATGCGGACTCTCTCTTGTACGCCTTGGCCACAGGTTCTAGTACAAGGACCCCATTCCTGCCATTCGGAGAAGCCGCCATTAACTGGAAGACAACAAAAAGACTAAGATCAAATTCTGTCACAGATACAGCACTTACTGCCAAAACAATGCCAGCCATGATGTAACCCCACAAGTCAATCAGGGTCTGCTGGTCCCCAGTGGCATCAGTCGTGCAATGGGGGATGCCTCATGGTTTCCAGTATAATCAGAGACCACAAATGTGGAAAGGGACCAATACTCAAGAGCTGCACTCTCAATTCTGCTGTCTATTGAAACCAGTCAGCAAGTTTGTAAACTGCCACCACAAAATAACGAGTTCCTGTAATGCATACAGTAGTTCATTTTTCCTAGCAGACTGGGGTGCTTGCTGACCCCCTGTGTCTCCACACATAGGGTAGTTTGTTTTTCCTACATTACATGACTATTCAGTACCCATCGATGTAGACAATGAACAAGCAGCTACAAAATTCTGAATATGTTGGAGGCTGTAACTCAGGATGAGTAGAACTAATGGAAGGTAATAATAAAATTACTCTTCTTTTATACTACAACTCAGTTTTGCTTCACTATGTATTATTTTTGTTCTGCTATTACCGTAAACTCGTAGTTCAACCCCGCGACGAGCTTTTCCTGCAGAGTTAGAGACTGTGCAAAGATAATATCCAGAGTCCTGCAGAAGAGTCTGTGGAATCCGCAGGGAGCCACCTTTAAGAAACTCGAGTCTGTGACTAGAGACAAGAACTTTTCAATATTATATGCAATGGTTGATGGAGAACTCTCAGGGATTGCGCTATTTTACCTGGACGTCTCCTCAAAGAGCAGGCTGCCGTCCTTCTTCCAGGTCACTGCAGGCGGAGGGAGCCCCTCAACCCAGCACGGTAATACAGCTGTTTGGTTGACAGAAGAACTGACCACGGAAGGTCCCGGTAAGATGGACGGTGCAACTACAATGTAACGTGTCACGTGAACATCTTTGCCGTGAACAAATAAGATGTGGTGATGCGACCGGCGATATTCACTCACTGTGTATTTCCACGATGAACTTCAGGCTGGTGCTGCCTATCGGGTTGGAGGCGATGCAGGTGTATTCCCCACTGTCAGAAGCCTGCAGGCTGTGAATCTGAATGTAACGGCCCTTAGACAAAATCTGGACACGTCTGTCCGTCTGCAACAACAGGAAGAATACGCATAAATGTCATTCTATTATTATATCTAGGAATACATGGACCACCGACACCAAAGTCCATAGGATCTCTGTGTAGAACGCTCCCCATTTAACTGCTGTTATAGGGGAAGCTTCACTGCTGCCCTGCCAGGACTTTTCACACAGTGACAGGTATGTTTATATGTCACATTGCTGAACTCATGGAGACATCAAGGATCCTCATCATACCTGGAGAGGTGTTTCTCCTCTAAACCACTGAATAGATGGGACAGGGTCTCCTTCTACCCTACACTCCAGGACCAGCTGTCCTCCAATGGACACCGAGAGTGAGCGAGGTTCATCAGGACCAATGACACTGGGAGGTACTGTAAAAAAAAAGGTCAGATTAGAAAAAACACCTCACCCCCTGAGGAAAGAACAATCCGAAACGCGCGTTGGGGCGACAGGGGCAGCGTTGGTGGCTAGCCTTGTATATATCTTGGTATGTATGCCAAATGATGTGGTCATTATTATTATTTTCATGATTTGATGTGGTGATTATTATTATTTATGATTTGATTGGTATACTTTGCCTTATGTTAGGTATTTCACTGATGTCCATTATTATTTTTTTGGCATGTTCACATACGCTGCTTTCTGCATGTTTTTGGTATATGTCTCATGTGGCACTTTTAATTGTTTGCTTTTTGTGCTCTGATTTTTTTGTGATATAAATAAAGTTTATTTTCTACTTTTGTACAACGGACCTTATGACTGTTTTTTCTGTGCTATTGGTTATTTCTAGAAAAAACAGCACGACGGCTCATCTTTGGCTAACACTGCAGATCCATTGACATGAGCTGCGATACCATGCACACCCTGTGAACGGGGCAGCGCTGTTTTTGGAAAAAACTTTAAGAAAACAGCTCCAATTTTCACATTTGACTTGAAGAAGATGCACGAGATGTTTCGTTAATTTACAAAAAATATTCACCTTTCAGTCGTACCCAGGTTGCCCTGGTGTCTCTTCCGGCCGTACTGCTTGCCACACAGACATAGATTCCAGCATCTTCAACCTAGAGCAAAAGTTATATACCAGTGTATATCTTACATCCTCATAATCAGGACGAGTAGCCATGAACCATGCAATACGCAACATGGTGCATTATAAAACTACTAACCACATACGAGTGAGTGCAGACACGGTCATAGGAGAAGCTTCACTGCAGCCCCTCCAAGACCTTTCACACAGTGTCATGACAATGCATTGGTTCTAGGGTGTGTCCATACAAAGCAGCTCACACCGTGTTTGGCAAGTGGAAGAGGGGCCCAGGGACTAAGGAAACAAGCAGCCCATCCATCAAGATATTCAATATGACAAACATGTCTTGCTGCACAGAATGAAGCTGCCCCTTGTGGCTGGCGTACATGTTACATAGCCGATATGTCTATGTCTCCCGACTATGGAGTGTTCCTATACATAGGGACAATCAGCTTAGCGTTCCTCTGTTCTCTAGAAGAGCGGCTGCCAGACTCTATCCTCCTCCTCCAAAAACAGCATATTTCTAGGAAGAACAAAAGTATCGTACTGCGGAATTCAGCAGGCCAGATCCTTCTCTCCCCTGTAATTATCTGGTGGCGGAGGGTCCAGAGACCTCATACAGGCGATTTTTATCTAAAATGTGTGGGAGCCTTTGAACAGAAAGATTTCCCCCAGTTACTGCACATCAGAACCAAACTGTGCTGCATCAACTGAAAACAGATCCAACATGGGACTCATGGCTTTCATGGACCTTTTATGGACCCAAGACTACTCACCTTCACTCTCTCAATTCTTAGGACTGTCCCATTTCTTGAGAGCAAATCTGGCTGTGATAAAGGTCGCCCATCTTTTTCCCAAGTCACATCTGGAGCCGGAAAGCCAACTGCATTGCATGTCAGTTGCAGAGGTTCATTCATGGCAACTGCTACTTCTGATGGGTGAGGAGGACCCTCGATCCTCGGCGGTTCTAGGACGCAGAACATGAACACCCTGGTTATGGCACCATATAACTCTCAGACATAATATGAACAGTGTGCACTTCAAAATGATCACTCCAGGGAGCTGGAGGATGAAAACGACGTAGTCAGGGGCCAAACAGATCAGATATTGGAAAAGTTTATCCAATGTACTTACCAAGCACTATGAGACGAAAGTGTTTGCTGACCTTCCTGGCTGCATTGAGGGCTGTGCAGGAGTACAGTCCCGAATCCCCAGCATGGACGGACTCCAGGTAGAGTCGGGTTCCTAGCCCGTTGGGCAGGAGGTTACTCTGAAGATTCAGTGGCTCGCCATTTTTCCCCCATGACAGTGAAGGTAACGGAGAACCATGAGCTTCACAAGTGAATGTGACAGAAGATCCCTGGATAGCGGTGACCTCCTCTGTACTCTCCGATTGCTCCATCACTGGCAGGGCTGACAATGACACATACAGTATAGTATTAGGAGACGTGCACCATGGAAGGGGCAGCACCGGTAAAAAATAAAATGGCTCGATAAAGTCTGTTCTTTTAGTATCATAGCTGCTTTAACTCACGCCACAAAGAATAATTGTGCCAGTCTCCAAAATACTAAAGTTTGACACAGTATTGCACTCTGCTCTCCTGGCTCTACAGCTCATTAGATTAGCACCACCAATTGGTTATTTGAAGACATTCTCGTGATATTGTTTCCAATAACACTGAGCAGAATTATGACTGCAGCTCTAAAAAATAACCCATAGAACACATCTATTCTACAGCACGAGCCTTAGGATTATCACTGTAGGAAGAATGTACAGCTCAATAAACCCATTATGGTACATGCACAGCCCAGTACTTACTCTCTACCAGAAGGATAAAGCTCTTCTCTGCAGTTCCAGCAGGGCTTGATGCGAGACATGTGTAAACTCCTGCATCTGACACCTGCACATGGGATATCCTGCCAGAAGAAAGGAACAATACGTATAAGGACTAAGCAACATGTGATGCCTCATGGAGAGCGTGCATGTCGCAATGGTTATGCTGATGTTTTTCACATTAGTTCTAGTACCCAGAGGGGCTCACAATAGGATGTAAGCATCTCTCCCCCGCTCTGTGCAAACACTGCTGAAAAAGCATCTGACTCCGATTCCTTACCGGAGAATTCGCCCTCCTGAAGAGATTCTGAGGAGGCGAGAAGTAGGCAGCTGATTTCCGTCCTTCATCCAGGACAGCTGCATGGGCAGGGAGCCGCTGGCATGGCATTCAAGGGTCACCTGCGATCCAGGAGCGCTGCTGAGAGTCTCCGAGACGTTGTCACCAGATTCAAAAACTGGAGGGGCTAAAAGTGCCAAGATAAAATAAAAATACATTTCAGAGATAAAATAGTTGTTCTGCCCCTCCCCAATGATGGTGGCAACACCTGATAGAATCGTCAGCTCACTCACTGAGAATGTTCAGGACAAAAACCTTTGTGTCTTCTCCTGCGATGTTACGCGCCAGACAGGTATAGCGCCCGGAGTCAGAGGCTTGGACTGAGGTGAGGACCAGGGATCGTCCGTCTGGAGAAAGCCTGGGAAAACAGCACAAGGAAAAAATTTACAGGCAAGTGTGCACTCAGTCCTGACGATTCCCAATCTATCCGCCTCCATACTCAGCAGTGAAAGTGTTAAAGGGTCGGCCCAGTAAATGAAGTTTAATTATTGTATAAATGACAGGTTTTGCAAGGTTTTATTATTTTGTGCTTTAAATGCTTGCGTTCACTGAAAAGATTCTTTGTAACATCCTGTTCACACAGCTCAGGGTTTGTTACCATGTACCAGTATAGATAGCCTCTATGTAAAGGATTACAAGCGGATTTATTGATATTCCGAAGGAACTAGATCTTATGGAAACAAGATAGTTCCTGACCACTGACAGCAAGCGGAGATCTGTGAACTAGAAGAAATGTAAAGACAAAGCAAATTGACATAGAAGTGAACAACCGTCTACAACGACAACATACAATATACGCACCGGATGTTTGGAAAAGAGAATAAATCTAGGGGCCCTCCGTCCTTCAGCCATAAAATTTGGGGTGGCGGTGTGCCCTCCGCTGGACACTCCAGTGTTACTTCCCGTGTGACCTGTATAATCCGCTCACTGGGAAGGTCGGACCCGAAGATTCTTGGGGCCACTGCAAAATAGAAATACTTAGTGATGACACAATATACACACGTTATAGTTTTAGGTGTAAGCACCAGTGTTCATGGCCGACCTTGTATCAGCAGCTGGAAGTCCTTGTGAGCCTCAGACAGGGCGTTCTGTGCCAGGCAGGTGTACTGCCCCGTGTGGGCAGGTTGTGCGCGACTGATCTGTAGGCGGCTTCCAGTTATGATCACCCCCGACTGACCGGCATGTTCTGCAAACAGCAAAGAAAAAACATACGGTAATTACAATAATAAAATACCAACACCAGGTGTTATACAGCGGCGGATGGAAACCATACATTACAGCACAGTGCAATTATAACCTGCGGGGTAATTACAGGGCATAAGTAACCTCCACACTCAAAGCTGCTCAGTGGGTGTATCTAATCCTGCCATATGTGATACTGTCTGCTGAGCTGTGTATCTAATCCTGCCATATGTGATACTGTCTGCTGAGCTGTGTATCTAATCCTGCCATATGTGATACTTTCTGCTGTGCACGGTTTCTAATCCTGCCATATGTGATACAGTCTGCTGAGCTGTACATTTAATCCTGCCATATGTGATAATGTTGCTGAGCATATGTGATACTGTATGCTGAGCCATGTAACTAATCCTATCATATGGGATACTGTCTGCTGAGCAGTGTATCTAATCCTAGCATATGTTATAATGTCTGCTGAGCAGTGTATCTAATCCTAGCATATGTGATACGGTCTGCTGATCTGTATATCTAATCTTATCCTGTGTGATACTGTCTGCTGATCTGTGTATCTAATCCTATCCTGTGTGATACTGTCTGCTGATCTGTGTATCTAATCCTATCCTGTGTGATACTGTCTGCTGAGTTATGTATCTATTCCTACCATATGTGATACTGTCTGCTGAGCTGTGTATCTAATCCTACCATATGTGATACTGTCTCCTGAGCGGTGTATCTAATCCTGCCATATTTGATACTGTCTGCTGATCTGTGTATCTAATGCTATCCTGTGTGATACTGTCTGCTGAGTTGTGTATCTATTCCTACTATATGTGATACTGTCTCCTGAGCGGTGTATCTAATCCTGCCATATTTGATACTGTCTGCTGAGCTGTGTATCTAATCCTGCTATATGTGATACTGTCAGCTGAGCCGTGTATCTAAACATACCATGTGATACTCTCTGCTGATATAATATAGTAGAGGGGATCCGCAATCCCTAAATGATGTGCCGTCAGGAGTTGGATATTGTAGAGGAAGAACCTTTGGCACAAAACATAATCTTCAAATCAATAATGAGTTTTATTGCAGGCACACAGGGCATACATAACAGGACCAACATTTCACCTACATTGGCCTTTATCAAGGTTATCTGTCCTGAGATAGCATGGAAAGAGTGAAATCTGAATAATGAAGGAGCCTGGGGATACTGTCTGCTGAGCTGTGTATCTAATCCTAACCTGTGTGATACTGCCTGCTGAGCCAAGTATCTAACCTTACCTGTGTGATACTGTCTGCTGAGCTGTGTATCTAATCCTATAATGTGTTACACTGACTGCTGAGCTGTGTATCTAATCTTATGTGATACTTACTACTAAGCAGTGTATCTAACCTTATCCTGTTTGATACTGATTGCTGAACTGTGTATCTAATTCTATAATGTGTGATACTTACTGCTGAGCTGTGTATCTAATCCTATAATGTGTGATACTGTAAGCTGAGCTGTGTATCTAATCCTATAATGCGTGATACTGACTACTGATCTGTGTATCTAACCTCATCCTGGGTGATACTGTCTGCTGAGCTGCGGTACCTGTACATGATATGACATCCATTTGGACTATCTCTGGGTCTTTACCTATACGTTCCCCATCTTTCAGCCATGTGATCCTCGGAGGGGGGAAGCCTTCGGCCTCACAGGACAGGACGATGGAGTTTCCAATCATCAGTTGGACGGTTTCGTTCTGTTTATGAATGATGGATGTTGGCACTGCATATGGAGAGAAGAATCGCAGGTATCAGAGGTGGCGCTGTCTCCAAATACCTCCCATGGACAGAGGGACGTCCTGACCAGGACACATGGCACTCACCTTGTACGATCACTGTGTAGCTCAGCTCAGCATCTCCAGCCACATTGCTCATCTTACAGGTGTAAAGTCCTTTATCTGAAGCCTGAGAAATAACAGGCACTCAGTAAGGTATATACAAATGTTAAGATCTCTGCTTGCTTTCAGTGGATTCTTGTTTATTTATATTTAGCGGCTAAAAACTTTCTCTGGAAATGTGCTGCGCAAAGACGCGTGCCACAAACTGTCCGCTGTGTGATCAGGAGTAGATCACAGCAGGTTTTATGCTGCTAAAGGAAAGAAGACTCTTCCCATTCACCGACAGCAATCAGTGCAAAGTATAATAGGCTCCAGAACGTGCGATTCATTATCTGGCAGTCATTATTCAAGGATAAAAAATCTCTCACCGTCACATCCCGGATCTGCAGCCGCTGACCACTATTCTGGATGGAGATGCCGCTGCCCTCGTTGAGTGGTTGCCCGTTCTTATACCACATAATGGTGGACTCCAGCATGGAGTCAGGCTCACACACTAATGTTAACGTGCCTCCAAGACGCAGGGTGGTCTCCTTGGTCCCTGGTGGGGGCTCTCTGATACTTGGCGGAGCTGGATATAATAAGACAAGGTAGCAAGAATTATTCCAACCTTGTTAATAAATTAGAAGGTGTAGGGTTCGTTCCGATGAGCGTATCATATGTACATGGTCTGAACAGGTTAATATCAGTTATCACATTCACCAAGAGTATTGAATAGGGCTGTCCATGTGGGAATCTCTTTTCACGGACTGATTGCCAGGGTGAAAAATAAAATTGGAGCATCCACTGGGCTCTTCCGGATGAGACTCACACATTCAAGTCAATGGGTGCGCAAAAAAAATGGCTCCCATGTGTATCATCCGTGTTGCATCCGTTCATGGATACATTGCCGTTATTAACATATGGAACGGTTTTGGGTCTTGTACATTTTTGTAACTGTTGATGTATAAAGTAAGATGTCATACTGATATAAAAAATGGACACATGGATGACGCACCGATGGTATATGGATGTAATAGGGATGATGATACAGATGGAAATCTGACAAATTTTCAGACGTTCATCTGAACTCAATCTCATGAAAGCGGAGGGTGCAATTGCTCGCCCCTTAGCAGCCAGCTCTTTTGGGGATTAAAGGGCCCTCTGTCCCATAAAAGATAAGCAGATGTACCACCTTGTGTGTGGTTATCTGGGCTGAGGTCTATCACTTACCATGGACTGAGAAATATATATGTTTTTCTGCTGATCCTGCTGGATTTTGTACTTTGCATGCATAGGTTCCCTGGTTCGAGAGCTGGACGCGAGCGATCTGTAAGACCTGTCCCCCTGAAGAATGAACGGAAGGATCAATATAGGACTAGAAAGTCACTCAGATAGTACATGAAAGGGAGTGACCTATGTATGTCAGCATGGAGTGGTCTGCTATGCACAGCGAATTTATGCGGGGTGCTACACCAGCAACCAGCTGATCACCCCAATACTGTGACCCCAGGCAATCAGCAGTTACTGCCCCCCTCTGCTGTCCTGCAGAATGAGAGCCATTGCAAGCGCTCGGTGCCCTGGGGTACATTGAAGGGTTCCACTATAATACCTCTATAGAGCAGAATTTGGTTAGCAATAATATAAATTGTAAAATTTTATCAAATCCGACCAAATTCTTTGTAAGTTGCAGCAGTCAGAGAACAACATCACACCTGTGTAAGGACAATTCAGGGGCACAGTGTGTAATGTATACCTGGCATAATGAGGAATCCTTTGCCGGGCTGAAGGCTCTGCTCGTCTTTGTACCAGGTCACCTCAGGAGCAGGATGAGACTGCACGTCACACAAAAGTGAGATGGAGCCGTGCAGGATGGCGCTGACATTTTCAGTTCTTGCTCCAAGTATTCTGGGAGGAACTAAAAAGAAAAAAGGACATAAATAATATAAGGCAGCCTGATCCAGCAAGTAGGGCGAGACCAACGACCGAGTGGGGCGAGACCAACGACACAAGTGCTCCAGGACAGCAGGAACTGTCATTTCAGCAGCCATGTTCTCACCGTGAACCATAAGGGTGAAGAGTTTCTCCGCGAATCCAGCTGGATTCTCCACCACACACACATAGCTGTCTATATCCGTCACCTGCACCGAGTGGATCTGTTAGGAAAGGAAATAAGACGGCAGTGAGTTCACAGGAACGGCCTGGACATATCGTACTAGTGAGGCAGAGAATTACTGAGACTCAACAATCCTTAAATCTGCTAAAATACACACTTGCATCACCTGGGGAAGACAGGGCAATTCATCTATTAGTGCTGACAACCTTGTGTGAGTTTGTCAGCCCCACCAGCAGTTACCATCACTGTGAAGATCCCAATTACCATGAGCCTGTATTATGGTCCTACCTGTAGCCTTCGTCCTTCCTCCAGGACTTCATACTGGTCCGCAGTTGTCAGGGTAAGTCCGTTCCTCAGCCATGTGATGGTCGGTGGGGGGATGCCTGTAGCATTGCAGTGTAACTCAGCCGTTTGGTTGTATATAACAGAGACCTCCTGTATCAGTCCGTCCACCTCTCCGAGCACAACCGGAGGAGCTGGAAAAGTCATCATTGGACATGGAAAATGAGGATCCATGGACGGAAGAAAAATCACCCCATCGTCACAATCAGTAATCAAGCAGAATGGTGACAATATGATGATACAGTCAGAGAACTGGAGATGTCACTCACTCAGAACCGCAAGTTCATAATGCAGTCTGTCATCTCCGGCTTCATTAGTTGCTTCACAGGTGTATTTCCCAGCATGCTCTGCATGAGCGATGGGGATCTGCAGGATGCGCCCATCTGAAAATGACAGAACATTGCAAGCTAGGTCATCCATGCAGGGATTACATACACATCAGACTTAGAGTCGGGCTGCAAAGTCTTTGGAGGCAGACTAATTGCTAGGGATGTGCTGTCATTTCAATGGGACCTACAGCGAACCTCCCATTAAGTGTTCAGTTTCTCCGCAGCGCCCCCACAGGGACAGTGAAGCATTGCTCAGCGCTCAATAAAATCAGTGAGTTATCTGTGTCATGACGGACAGGACGGGTCCCCCAGAGAGAGAGATGATGCTCTTTGTAACCGCTCTATCCTTTTGCCTAGAGATGTGGATCCTAAAGAGAAGACTCTTCTTCTAATTACTGATAATTACAAATGTAAATGTGCTTTTCTAAAGTGGAGAATGCCTTTAGATGAGCAGGTAGAACCATTTTCTCAAGCTTTCCTTCCATTATAGATGTTACTATACTGAGCTCCTCTTACCCAGGAACACCAGTGTCCCATCGGACTCAGACACCGGTTTTCCGTCCTTGTACCAGGTCAGTGTCGGAGGTGGGATGGCGTTAGTATCACAATATAAAGAGATGGGATTGGAGGCGACCACCTCTCTGTGTTCTGTGAGTTCTTCATCCTCGTCCTCGCGGAATGCCAGCTCAAAGGCAGCACTGGAGCCCCCCGGCCTGTGAAATATTGGGGGTACTAGAGGAGAGACAACATTTCATTAAGGAGAGTAGCATAAAATAATTAAAACACATATCGTATTGAAGTCCGAGCTTGTTTAATATCCACCACCTGGAGTAGGAGTAGGTCAGCAGGAAGCCAAAGAGGGATAGAATTCATTATTAAGAACCCCGATGATGGAGACTTTACAGGGCATACATTGAGGGCAGTGCCCTCAATAAAGGGTAGACTGGAAATCATTAATGCTAATAAAAAGTAATGACACCCCTTGTATGTATAAATATGGCCGACACTAACCCTGGACATTCACTTGAAACTCTTGTTCGTCTTCTCCAGCGACATTTGTGGCCACACACGTATAGCGCCCGGAGTCGGTGAGGCGTATAGGTTGGATCTGGAGCACACGTCCGTCACCCAAGATCTGCCTTGCACCGTAGGTTTCTAGCAGCTGAAATGTAAAACCTCATGTTCAATATTCAATGTGACGGACAGCAGAGATGGTGGAATATGTAAGACATGTCTGACCTGCCCGTCCTTGTACCAGTGCACGATGGGTTTAGGTACCGCCCGTGACTCGCACTGAAGGGTTAAAGTGCTGTTCACCTTGGTCTTCACTTCCTTAGCGCCGTGATTCTCCCCGGAATCCCTTGTGATTTGGGGAGGAACTAAGGAAAAATTTTAGTTGGACATTTTTGTTCAGATTCCGTTTTTCAGGGCCCCGAATAATCAGTGTGTTACTGTACATCAACCCGGGATGTTAGCCTCTCTCTGCTTACTGTCAGTGAATGGAAATATTAATTTTTTTACTTCCAGTAGCTGAAAAGTCGCACAGACCTCATTTTATAAAAGGTGGGAAATATTAAAGTCAGTTTTTCTTGTGGCTGCAATGGCAAGTGTGGCACAACATTCGATAAATGACATATAACACTTCTGTCTCTGGTGGATTTCTACTTTTTACATCACCTTGGAGTGAGATTTGTGACATTTAAACAAGTCGCACTTCAGAAATCTGGTTAAAGACCCTCCTTCTACACGGGTTCATAGGATTATCTGCATTACATGCTGCTGATACCTGATGAACGAGCCAAATGCTAGTTCAACAAGTGATCGGATTGTTCATGGTGGCAGAAAATCATTGCTGTCAGCAGCACGTCATATCTTGTGCTGCCGACATTTATGAAGACAGAATCATCGTATGTACGCGTAGATGGGGCTCCTTCGTATCACCAGAAGGGGGGAACTCTGCTCCACAGTTTCACCAGCCGCACCACTGTAGTCTTACTGCACTGCGCTTGTTTTTTCCATCAGTGCCATACAAGTGGAGCAGCAGTACTCAGACTTCACCGTCACTTCATTAATAGCCCACCCACTTGTGGCTGGGGATAACGGGGTCTCATTCTGGTGATCTACAAGGATCTCTGCACTCAGATCCCCATTGATCAAGTAGATAGGTGATAAATACTTCTGAATGGAATATCCCTTTAAACATCATATACATAGAAACTGGACACCACTTTAATACACTATTGGTTAGAAATTACATAACTTACTGAAAACTTTAACTTCATAATTCCGGACGGCTTCTCCGATCTCGTTGGTTACCAGGCATCTGTACTGACCGGCATCTTCTTCCTGGGCATTCACAATTTGCAGACCATGACCTCCTGGGAGAAAACAAAAAATCTAATTAGAAAAAAAACTTCATTTTGAACATATTGTCTGACTGCTGATTTGTTTTTTTTAACATGGATACAGAATTGAAGCATTGTTACCAGGCATCATCTTTACGTTGTCCGACTCTCGGAATGGTTGGCCATTTCTCAGCCATGTAACAGTCGGTACTGGAAATCCCAGAGGTTCGCAGATGAGTGACAGTGGGTTGTTGACAATGACAATGACATCCTCGTCAGCCCCATCGTCCAGGTTTCCAGAAATGGTGGGACTCACTGGGCATGTGAGGGGACGACAGAGTTATGTAAAACCAAAGTCCCTTGTACCAGACTTGAGTCACAGACATTAACATTATGGCGCCCGCATATAATGTAAACTTACCCAAAACTGTTAACACAAAATACTTGCTAGTCTCAGCAACGGGATTGATGGCCAGACAGGTGTAATGTCCCGCAGTGAAGACACTGGCTGCTTCGATGAGCAGCTCGGACCCATCCGCTGAGATGTGAATGCCGTCTCCACTGAGAACTGGCTGGGAATCTCTGAACCAGGAGATACTGGGCGCTGGATGTCCTGATGGGGCAGAAAACAGTCCAGTGACTACCCCAAGTGTCCACACCGCCCTTCTACTATCAGACAAAGTAATGAGCGTAAAACCTGTTGCAAGAGAGGAGTGCCAACATTTCTGAACCCATGGAGCACTATATGGTCGTTTCTAAAAAGTTGAGCCAAGTTTTTTGTGCAAAATTTTGGTGCCATAAGGCTAAAATGTGCCAAGTTACAGGAAGATCTTAAATGCCATTTAGATTAATTTTGTATAATTTATACCATTCCTTACTTACTGCCCAAAACTTGCCTTTCAGTCTTTAAAAAATAATCTTATTACCTGAAGCTCGGCAGCGGAGACGAATGGGCTGACCTTCCGCTACTCGGAAATGTTTGTCGTCTTCATCATCTTCAATGGTAGGTGGGACTACAACAGAGAAGGTACATCATTGGAAAGCAATCTTGTAAAGAACATTTCTTCATAACTTTTCTTGCACCATCACTGTGTGCTGATTTCTTGCTCTGTCTGCCAGTCCTGCTCTGCAGCAATTTTTAGTAGCCATCACTAGTCACTCAGTCACCAGGGCTGCACAGAAATGCAGTCTCTGCACTCGGCAACACAATCTAATGATCTATTCTCTCCACAAAGGGTTACACAAGTCAGAATAACCTCGCTAGATATGGTGGTGCGAGAACATGAGGCCTGTCTCCTGGGGGTCATCCTCTTTAGGGGATTGAAGATATTACATGAGATCTGCACACACCGGACACATAGATGCCACACCTAAGACTTGGACCATGAATTTCTTCCTGGCTTCTCCGGCTGTGTTAGACACAACACAAGCGTAGACTCCGCCATCTTCTCTTTGTGCGTGTAACACCTTGAGGACCCGACCTCCTGGTTAAACAAGAGAAATCAATCATCATCACTATATCATATACTATCACTATTGAGGGGCTATCACAAGTGTGAATACGAGTATTGCTGCAGTCACAGAGAAGAGAAAGCTCCTTACATGATGGGGCTTCTGCTAACATAGACATAGATTTGGGGTCAAGTACTATTGCTGGATTGGACAGTGGGACCCTTGTCCAATAGAAGAAGGGTCATAGCCAAGCTTTCCATCACTTGGGCCAATATTTAGTTTACTACATTAGCTCTTTATCTAAGTACCCTGACCATAGCAGAATGGGTTCCAGGCACCTGCCCCTTGCATCCAGCAAACACGCCCCAATAGCCCCCCAAGTCGACGCTCCTGCACAAGAAGCCTTATAAGCCATCTCTATGGACCGTCCCTTGGGTACAATAAATCAATGACATCTTCCGAATTCACACTGCAGACCCCAGATCATAGGCAAGGATGTTACCTGACTGCACGTGAGTATTCGCCTGTGGCGTCAGCGGGACCTTATTTCTGTACCAAATGATAGATGGTGGAGGGACCCCATTGGCTTCGCAGATGAGTGCGAAGGGGCCGTGCAGAGTGACAGACACGTTTTGGAGCTCTGATGGGACATTTGCAATTTCAGGTGGAACTGGAAGAAGAATATAAAAATGGACGTCAGGAGGAGGAATGAAGGACATTAAATGTTAGTCAATTTCATCAGTTCACCTTGCACCGTGAGGTCGTACTTAATATCCGTCTGTCCAGCTGCATTCACGGCCACACAGACGTAGAGTCCCGAGTGTGACGGATCAGCGTGGGTTATGTTCAGCTGCTGACCCTTGTTCTTCAAGATCAAGTTTGGTCCACTTCCTACTGGGAAGCCATCTTTGAGCCACGTTACTGATGGTGGTGGCTTCCCGCTGACGACACATTCTAGTGTGATCAGGTCGCCCCTTGAGGCTGATATCTGTCTGGGGACCTGGCTGCTCCCAGTTATTATTGGCAAAGCTGGTGACCAAAGTGAGAGATTTCAATAAATCAGCACAATTTATAAAGAAGTTCTCTATACAGTGGCTATAGGGATGCAGCGGTGAATTAGCGGTGAATGATACGATGATGATCCATGGTTTCAATGCACTGAGCTGAAGGGGGTAGATTATGGGATCAGAAGAAGAAAAAATGCCAAATGTCCCCTGACGCTTACCGTAGACCTCCAGTAAGTAATCCCGCTGGCTGCTCCCGGCCTCATTGCTGCACACACAGCTGTAGACTCCTTCATTGGATACTTGGACCTTGCTGATCTGCAGCAATCGCCCTCCTGCGGCAACCTGGGCACGTTCCTCATCCATTAAGGGTGACCCTGGAAAATGAGATTTGCAGCGTTTTGGCTATTGCATTACCTTACACTGCAGTGAATGGATCATTTTACTACAGTGGTCATAATATAAGAATCATGGCTTGTGCACTTGCCGTTCTTCATCCAGGTGAGCACAGGCGGTGGAGACCCCTGACATTCACAGGTAAAGCTGATCGGCTGACCCTCAATGACTGACATAGGAGACTCTGGGACCACAGGGAAATTAGGAGGAACTAGAAAATAGTGAGATATCATAGCGAGTGAGAAATGTTCCAGATGACATTAATAATTCACCTTTTCGACATTTACCCCAGATGATGACATTATAATGCTTCTCAGAGCGGCCGGCGTCATTGGAGGCCTCACACGTGTATCTCCCCGCATCCCGCAGCTGGGACTGGTCGATCTACAAGGAGAAGAGTCACATTGTAACCCAAGTTGTAAACTGACCGGAATAACGTATGTACCAGACATAGCACTAGGCAGACACTGCAAAGACATACACTTGGGACAGTGAGATGCTGAGCTATGTATCTAAGCCTGAGGCCATGTTCACATGTTCAGTATTTGGTCAGTATTTTAGCTCAGTATTTGTAAGCCAAAACCAGGACTGGAAAACTATAATAGAAACAGTCACCACTTCTGTATTATCTCCCAATCTTGGTTTTGGCTTACAAATACTGATGTAGAATACTGATCAAATAATGAAGGTGTGAACGTGATCTGAAGGATACTATCATGTGTGATACTGTCTGCTGAACTTTGTATCTAATCTTATCATGTGTGATACAGTCTCCCAATCCTTACCTGTAGGAGGCGCCCGTTCTGTATAACTCGGATTCCTGCTCTTTTAGGAAGTGGCCGCCCGTCCTTCAGCCAGGTGATGGTCGGGGGTGGGATGGCGCTGCTCTCACACTCCAGAGTCACGGGATGGTTAATAGTGGCAGAAATATTGAACTCTTCTCCTAGGATGTTTGGGGGCACTGCACAAAATGATGACGGGGACAAATGGTCATTAGGACATGACACCAGGAGTCTGACAACTCAGCAATGTAGCTATTATAATGTGGAACGTGCGTGGCCTCCAGACAGGTGTTGATGTGGCTAATCATACAGCACTTCATCTATTATATCGTGTTAATACCTTATTTTCACTCTTGCATAATATATGTGCATATTATGGCCCCAATTGCTTACCGTACACCAGCAGGTCTATGGTCCGGCCATCCTCGCCTGCAGAATTCACAGCTACACAAGTGTATATCCCAGAGTCGGAGACTTGGACTGCAGATATGGACAGGATCCTTCCCTGCTCCAAAATCTGATGATAAAGCAAGAAAGACAGACGTCCTGATGTGGCGAGGACAGAGCGACACTATTAACTAATAAAGCCAAGGCTATTATAACTATTGGTGGGAGAGGCAGATACACTGGATATATATATAATCTATGTATCTGCTTAATGTTTTCAATACCAGGTGGAGATAATAAGCCCTGACTAATGTATGGGGCGATGACTCTGGGGTGATACCAGTACGGACCCGCAGTCCAGTGCTCGCTGTGGAGACAGGGACTTTATCTTTCAGCCACATGAGATTGGGTACTGGGAATCCTGTGGCATTACATTCCAGCCAGACGTGGTCATTCATCAGGAAGGTGGCCAGTTCGGTCATGGACATAATCCTGGGTGGCACTACAGGAGGCAAATGATGGAGGAAATGATGAGATCCTTTGTCCAAGGAACCTCAAACATAAATATGTGGCCCCCAATTAAAGTTAGACCCTCACCGTGAACCTCCAGCGAGTAGATCACTTCAGTGCTGCCGGCAGAGTTAGATGCCACACAGACGTATTCTCCAGCCTCTGAGGTTCCCACTCTCTCAATCTGTAGGATCTTGCCCTCGTTTAGTAGGGTGATACCAGGCATGGCAGAGAGCAGCTCGCCTCCTCTGTACCAGGACACCACTGTAAGGACAAAACACCTTATCCTCAATTCTGCAGACACGGAATTATAGAATATTCCAGGACATCAGGTATCACACAAGGTGGTAATGGCACAAAGTCTGGTGATTGGAGACCACCCATGTGCATCGTCCTGTCACTTACCAGGTAAAGGGCTTCCTGATGCCAGACACTCCAACGTGGCAGAGAAAGTTTCCACCACAGTAAGGTTCACATCGGAGGGCTCGACATTAGGGGGCACTGGAATAAATAATAGTGATAGATATACTGCAAAAAGAATACTGCTGAGCCATGTATCTCATCCTATCATGTGTGATTCTGTCTACTGAGCTGTGTATCTAATCCTGCTATATATGATACTGTCTGCTGAGCTGTGTATCTAATCTATCATGTGTGATATTGTCTGCTGAGCTCTGTATCTAATCCTGTCGTGTGTGATACTGTGTGCTGAACTCAGAGGCGCATTCTATCCCAGCTAAACTGTATCTAATCCTCTCCCGTGTGATACCGTATCACTCACCCAGCACGTTCAGCAGTACGTCCTGCCTCCCCTCTCCAGCCTGGTTTGCAGCCACACACGTGTAGACGCCCTCGTCATCGATGCTGAGCTCCTGGATCTGACAGAAGATTATAAATCACAGATGATATTCATGACAACATACGTGACTATTCTCCAGGGAGTAATGGGAGTAGTAGTACAGGCTCCCAGAAGAGGAGATTGTAATCGGACTGGGTGACACATATAATATTAATCATGAACCTTACTCTTACTTTTATCCTATATAGGGCGAACAACAGCAGTACATATTATTTATGGGAGTAAATCTATATAGGGCTAAAGTTAGCAGTATATACAAGTGCTTCTCACAAAATACATAGTGAATCAGTCCGTCTATATGTACAGGTGCATCTCACA